>CAKAOI010049771.1:168593-231203 GCA_916701655.1 Sebastiscus albofasciatus
TAGTAATGTTTGTGGCTCTCAGTCCAATCATATGCATGGATGTATCTTGTTGACCTGCACTGGTACTTTTCTATTGCACATAAATAGTCAGATAGTGGATGCACTTTGGCAAAAATTGGTAAAGTTTCTGATGAACCTGTTAATACAATCCCTCCCGTCCATGTTGAGAGGATTTATAGCTTCTGCATAGCGCCTTATTTATTGATTATTGTCCATTTAAATGTTAGGCGAATATACATCCTTTCACTCAGAGCTTTGCACTTTATCCAATCCTACTTGTCTCCTCCTCCTGCTCCTACTGTCTGCATGTCCAAGTGTCCTTGAGCAAGACACTGAACCCCAAATTGCTTCCCAGGTGCTGTAAAGCAGCCCACTGCTCCTAAAGGATGGGTTAACTGCACAGGTCAAATTTCATGTATGTACCTATATGTTTATGACGAATCCGATAAAGTCTAAACAAAGGGGGGCATTTAATTATTTAATCGTTCCATGGAAAAGTCAACTCAGTCGCCAGGCGCCCTACGGGAGCAGAGCAGAGAGCCGCTTCGGGGACGTTTTGGGGAAGCTTCTGAAACGTGCTGCGGTGCGTCTGGTATCACTAGCATCGTCTAGAGTGGCTGCGATCAGCTTCAGTGGTCGTATCGCAGCTGGAACACAGCACAGCTACGCCCGGTGGAATAGTGTTGTTAATTACTGACCTACGCAGTTATCTGTACCTGTATCGGTACCTGTATCTTCTCGACCAATCAGATTAAGGTTCTTCTTCTGCTTCTTCTTCTTCTTCTTTGTGTTTATTGGCGGATCGCATTCGCAAACTTTAAAGGAGCACACCGCCACCTACTGTGTCTGCGTGTGCCGTCTATTGTCTGAGAGAGTGTGGAGTGTGAGGGAGGGAGAATTCAAATGGATAACCATAAGTGAATACATATTAAATTAATACTTTTTATGGGAAAAATGTGCATTAGTTGTTAATTAGACACAAAATGGTGGCTGGTGGAAGAAATAGTTTCCAACACTGGAGGGCTTTACAATCTGGACAGCATACGACACCCTCTGTCCTTCGGCTCTTATTGTGGCCTTGTAGTGTGTTTCTGGCCAGCTGATGAATGTAATTCCAATATTTGCTCTCCTATTAGGTCGATTTTGGTCTCCAGCAACTCCTGAGGGAAATATCTGTCTCTTTAGCTGCTAAATGCTCCTCTATGTTCACCAGCTAGTCGCCAACTGTGTCCCCATCTGGTGTTCGATGCTGAGCAGGTAGACGGTTGAACAGACCTGTAATTTTCACTCTTGTCTCATGATTTTCCTTCAATGTGGGGAAAGTCTCGATAGTAGTGATAGAGTATACACCCCTAGTCGTGTCTTTCCCCCAGAAAGCAAGAGAAATGGAGTTGATGATAAGAGCACAGAGGGAGACGGAGATGAGAGAGGGGAGATAGGAAGAGAGGGAATCGGTGCAGCTGTGTGCCTCTTTAGGATTCCTGCTCTCTACCTCCTCTAGCCGGGGCCAAACCGGCATCATTAGGTTTGGCAAATTACCCGAGCGGCCATTGTGGCGCAGCCATGGCACGTTAGTGTGTCTTTTTAACTGTGGCTAAACTCAGTCTATTCACTTGTAAAAGAGAGCGGCCATTGGCAGATAGTTGGCAGGTTGCACAGAGAGGCCATTCACCCCGGTAGGAAGGAGCTGAGAACACTGCCTCGGAAATGGTCCTCTCTGAATATTTTGATGGAGAGACTTTGGATGCCCTCTCAGTGTCCGTTTGCTCCAACTGAACTGACTTCATATTACTACTTTATAGGTGAGGGCTGCCGTCACGTAGGAGCTGCCGCTGTGGCAGTCAGAGATTTTTTAGAGATATGCTTTTTGGTAGCAGCTGCTGTTTTGTGAGCCCTCTTTATTCAGGGAGGAATTTGGAGTTTGGAGCGGGTTAGGGGGGCGATTCACCGTTTCTTTTAATGATATTTGGATGAAGTCCAAGTACAAGAGAGTTGAGACAAGAGGCTGATATACGAAGGTCAAACGCTCTACTCCCTCCTTTTATTTTTGACGCCGCGGAGGAACAAATTGCGCGGCTTCTGAATGAGGAAATAATTACTTGTAATTAATTTCCCTGTCATCTATCACCTCGGTAAAGAGGATTTGTCAGGATTTTAATGAAGCTCGCTTAACGTGTACACCCCGAGTCTCAGCATGCTCATTTTGTAGCCTGTGTAATCCTGGTGGAAGTGTTATTAAGCATTTTCAAGGTCTTTTGTCGTCAGATCACGACATATAGTTCCCTATAATAGCTGTTTTGTGAGAAACGACTGAAGAGGTTTTACTCATCCTGACAGAATAAGAAATAGCACCTTCACAGTGTCAGCGCGGCTGCCCCTCGTTGGCGCATTCAAACTTCGAGTAAGCTTAATGGTCACATGGCCACAAAAGAGATCCATCCATGCTTTACCCTCCTTCTCCATCGAATCAACTCATTCATATATAGGCAGCGAAGGTATCCAAGTGACACACACCATGGGAGGGCCATCCCTTTGGCTCGTGAAAGGACTGAAATGTTCTACTGCTTCAGTTTGTCTCAAGACAAAGCCAAGAGTGCTTGAATAGAAAGTTCTTGAAATAAAAGAAAGGGAGGCTCACAAAAAAAAAATACTCAAGGTCTGTTTTACTTTAATTTTGTAAGCTTGCTTTCAGATCTTAAGATCAGTAAGTGTCTCAAGCTTGCAGACACAAAAAAACAACCAGGAGATTTACATTTTTTTCCCCTCCCAACTCTAAAGTCTGATAACTGGCTAAACTTTGTGTAAACTTTGTGTAACTACAAATGCTGCTGGAACACTACTACTGTCCAAAACACTTGTTTTCACTGTAGGCTGCGGCTAGTTCTGCTAACCTTTGTAGTATTAACTGGAGATGTTTAACGGAAAGTTTATTTTAGTTTTTGATTCTTTGCTTTTTGCTCGTGAATCACTGGATAATTTCACATCTACGGGCTTTGAAAAGGACTTAAATGAAGCAATCTGAGGAAGAAAAACCACGATATAAAGAGGTCACAAGTAAACACAGCTTCTTTTTAAGGTGTCACAAGTAAACAAAGGTTGGGAACCACTGATTTAAATCCAGAAAATCTGTATTTTGAGAAATGATAAAGACAATTTTAATAAACTCTATATTGACGGGTCATATAGGGTGAATAGTTTAACCTTTTTACCATACAGGGCTTATGCTGCAATCCATTGCAAGCCGGTAGTCGGTGATTCTGAGTCGGTATTCCCGACTTCCACATCTAAATGTGTCCCAGTGCATCTGCTCGGGAAAACGTGGATGCCCGCAGCAAACTGATGTTTGTTTGGCAAGTCTCTGAGCTTCACAAGCATCTACAGAGGACCCACATCAATTACCACAGCGTATAAAGTAACCATCTTTAAATTAACAACCTGTGGGGAAATATTTCAGTAAACCTAATTAAAGACATTTTAAGGATTCATGGAAAACCCTGTAAAAAGAGACGGGAAGAGTAGGCACACTGCGTAAAACACTACATAAAGTAAAAAAAAGATGAAATTCACTGTGTTGGGCGCCGTGTTGCCGTGACGTCAGGGTGTGTTTATGTCGTCCAACTCAGGCTAGATAAATCTCGCCCGAGTTTCCGACTCGAATGACAGCTCCGTTGTACTTTCCCGCGTCAGAGGTCATTTTTTTTCAGAGTTCCGAGCACAATGGATTGCAGCATTATATATTTATTAACTGAAGACACCGCAACAAGTCACGTACTAGTGATAAATGTCAAAGTGAAATAAGAGGGCAGGTAAACTATCTATGAATGTGCACAGGTTTTAAAGAACAAGCTGTTTTTATTCCTTTCAAATAGGCCGCTGTTTATTACCAATGCATTTCTGCTACTAAGATGTATTTTAACAGTGAGTATATACTTTAAACATAAAGAGCATAGAGTAAAAATGTCAGGATCTTAGTGGAAATTATTGCAAATACAGGATCTGCTTTGAGTTTTTGTCTGTGTTGATCATGAGTAGAGCATCTTAGTTATGCAGTCTGTGTTCTCTCAGCGAGGTGAAGTGCTCCACGTGATGTTTCAGTGAGCTTTCACTCTCACAGAGGAATGAGATTAAACACAAGGCAAACAGAGCTGCAGTAGATAAGATAAAGTATACACCTGTCACGCTTTGCTTCATCGACGCAGTGCATCTTAAACTTCATGCCCGGCGGCTGTAAGAGGGTTAACATCTTGGCAGCGTTCCTCTCTGTGTGGGGGTCACATGTTCGCTCCGTGTTCCTGCGGTTTTTTTCCTCCCACAGTCCAAACACATACAGGTCACATGAATCGGAGACTCTGTATTTTCTAATCTGCTCACAGGTTGTTAAGGCTTTATGGTGTTTTTCCAACACAGTTCAGCGACGTGAATGAATGAAGGTTCTGACACGCTCATGGCTCCGGGAAAACAGGCTTGAATGTTTGCCCGCCTTTACTTCCTACTTTTCCATCAACACTGTTTTTTTCCTCCCGGATCTAAACAGTGTGTTGGCTGATTTGAAAGTACTTATTGGGACACATTTGGAAGCATTAAAGAATGAGTATATGACCTATACTCTAGTGCTGACAACACAGACGAGCTTTTACAGTTGCTATTTGAGACTGTCCTCATCAGAAAAAATTACAACATTAGTTGTTTGTTCAAATTCTCAAAGAAGAAAAATCAAGCGACCTCTTGTGGTCATTCTAGCAATGGCTGTCCTCTCTCATAAACAAAGGCGGAAGTGCCATGATATTGTCAAAGCGCTGCAGAAACCTCTCAGGAAGAAGATCGGGGTAGATGGTTGGGCGTACACCGTGTATATAATGTCAGACTTTATCACAATAGACTGCTGTTTGCGTAGTGTCTCCTACCAAAAGTCGATGACCCTGTTTACACCTGGCATTAACACGCGTCTTGAGTGCTCAAGTGTAATACAAGTGTAAACGACCACCAAGATGCATTTTGATCCGATCACTCAAAGCCCTTGCCGAGGTGGTCTGGGACGCATTTGACCACATATCTAGGTGCTAACAGGGCTCAACAGTGAGGCTTGCCAGGTTTGCCATTGGACCAGTTCTTGGCCTATGGTTGCCATCAGTGGAAACCACATTTTAACATGTAAAAAATAGGGACAGCAAAACATGCACCCCAGTCTCTTCAGCTGTCTAAGCAGAATCAAGACAGATTGGAGGTCGTCTCTGAAAGTAGAGATGATGGACAAGCTGATGTTGGTGTCTCTTGAGGGACCCACAATCTAAGACTTCAATGCTGAATGGATCTGTGGTGAGAATCAGCTCAAAGGTCCAGAAAACCAAAAATTTGAAAGGGAGAGACCACTACTGATATTTTGTATACCAGCAATTGAGGCTGGACACTTTAAAGTATCAGATAAAACACAAACTGAAAAGAATTTAGTGTAATAAAGCTTTTATTCTTTGTTACATCTTCATTATTAAGCTGACGTATAACTGCATAATGTATCTTAATTGCTCAAAATATAAGGTGGCTAAAAATGGCATCCATACTTTCAGTTTCAGCAACCAAAAGCTTGATGCCTGGTTGCCAGCATGGCAACCACTTTTTAAAACAGGAAAATACGTCATCAAAGCCGTGGCTCTACTTTTGTTCCTCCTTTTTCTCATGTTGGTTCTCAAATCACGTAAACTGGCTTTGTCCGCGACGTCTGAAAATTTCAAAAAGCCCATAGAGATATATTTCGAGTTTATCAAACATCTTGGGAGATTTGGTTTGCCAAGGAAAAGCCCAGTCTGTATTGTTTTGGTTTCTTCTTCTTCTCCGTGTTTGTTTGCATATAGAGCGAGGAAGTGAAATCGGATCACAAGTGGCCACTGGGGACGCATGTGGAGGTGTGAACTGACGTACTTAGAGCTGTCCACTTGTGATGGGATCACCCAAGACGCATGTTAATACCAGGTGTAAACAGGGCCAATGTTTCTTTTAACCATGACTATGATCTTTCTGTAACCTTAACAAAGTGCTTTTAATTGATTAAACGTAACCAAACCTTAACAGAGGTCTGAAAACGATTGGAGGGGCACTGACAAACAACCTTATTAAAATAAGCATGCAGTCCTTGCCCTCTAGTTAAAGCTGATCACAGAGTGAGAATCTGCATCCGAACATTTCCTACTGCCCCTGAAGAATCTGACTGACGTCTGCTGCTGCTCCCCCTCATTGTGCTGAATAGACGAGTCCCAGAACACTAGGCCTCTCACTGGCCGGCCTTAGCACCGTGAGAGGAGCATGGCCACATAACAAAAGCGGGGCCAGCGGTGAAGGCTCTGCTCCTGTCGCTTCATTAAGCAGCAATGTCAGACCCAGCAGGTTGAAAAACCTCTGCCTCCGCACACATTCAGTCCTCCTGGTGAGCAATAGACAGGCAGACATTCACCGCCTCCATTCTCCAGAGCTGCTATGAAACTGGTCTAAGGGTTAAAGGAGAGTGGGAGAAGCGGTAATGCTTTAGATTACAGTCTGCAACGTACCACATAATTACTCCGCAGTTACGGTGTAATCTTTTGTAATAACAGTGTACCAGTACAGTACGTACCAATGCATATGTGGAGGTACTGTCTTATGGAATTCGGGATCTTACAAGCCAGCAGTAAAAGGCTGTTGGTGGAGGTTCAGGTTGCAGCTGTCTGCAAGAATCTGCAGGTGGAGTCGGTGGTGCAGGTTGCCGGAAAAGGCTTTAGGTGGAGGATCAGGTTGTAGTTTTCTGCTGGTGGATCTGGAAGTCTGTGAAGTCCAACAGGGCCTGGAGAAAACACACAGTTTCCACCTCAGATATCATTCTAAGATGTTCTATTACACGGATATATAACATCCCTGTTTCACTCAATGACTTCTACAGGCTTGATCATTTCTAATGTGCATTAAAAAAATCTGATTAACTGAAAATGCATGGCTAGACACTGAGGCACCACCAAAAATCTCATGCTGCTACACACCAGTCTGATCGACACTACTTCAAGTCCAGACGAGTGGGAGGAGGAAGAGCTCTTTCTGGTACATCTGAAAAGTGATATTTACATGTGTATCTCTGGTCCCTGCTTGTTCCACTTAGGTCTCGACATGGCAATAGGATAGGAGTCAGCAGTGCAGGTTGCTGGAAGAGGATTTAGGTGGAGGTTCGGGCTGCAGCTGTCTTATCAGAATCTGCAGGTGGAGGCGGTAGTGCGGCTCGGGGTGAAGCTATCTGGCAGAATCTCTAGGTTGATGTAAAAGGCTGTAGGTGGAGGTTCAGGCTGTAGCTGTCTGCAGGACACTGGCTGAGGCTGTAGGTGGAGGTGGTATATATATATCTATATATCTATATAGATATATATAGATATATATATATGTTTTTGGCCATAATTCAAGAATTAATCTGCTAATTATGACAATTTCACACATATGTCTAATAGCATAAAATGATGAAGTGATGACATTTTAGACAGACAGATGTAAACTGCAACTTGACTGGTTGGCGGAGGCAAACTTCATGCAACTCCCTCTGGAGCCACAAAAGGCTTTTAATAACTTTTATAAAACATAAACAGGAAATTTCATCTGCTTTAATACTCATAATACAGCTTTTGCACTTCAACTGACACCTCAAACCCTTTAACGGCTTCAATTTTTTAGCTTGTTTACAGTGTTTGCACCCGCAATTTTCGAGCAAACTTAAAATTTCTTCAGAAAATGAACCCTTTTCTGAATTCAAGGTCAGCTTTATAATGAAAAATGTTCTTTTCTCTAAAAATGTGAAAGATTGTTTCTTTAGTTTGTCAACAACTTTCTTAAGCACGCATATTGCAATGTCTTCCTTCCCACGAAAAAAGACAAGGCTGGGATAGAGGGTGTCACCCCTAAAAATAACTGTAAAGTGTTCATATGCTGTAACAGTAATCGTCCTTTTGACCTGGATGTCCGTATGTTCACACAGTGGTGAGAAAAGAGCTCCATTTGTCAGCTGTACTCTACCTGTTGGCCTCATTGTTGGAGTTATTTGGCATCACTGAGGGAACTTCTCACATTGCTTTCTCAGCTTTTCACTGCTCGTTGTTTGACATCATGACCAAATGTTGGGAAGTAAGTACACAAAGGTCAACAGGTGCTGGCATCGGAGCGCACGCTGCATACAGCCTAAATCATCAGCTAATTCTTAGCATTTTGTGCCTTTGCTACGACCCCTGTGCCGATGGTCATTATCATCAGATCATCATCTCTGAGCAGATTTGATGTACTGTACATAAATGGATTTTGATGTTGACACAAAGACCCTTCATGTGGCTCACAGTTCAGAGTTCACCCCCCCTCCTGTTTGGCTCAGGTCCAGGTTCGTCCCTGAATAGGTCTCCTCAGTCACAAAGATCTCTGCTGATGGCACCCTCGGCTTGAGAGTCGGCATTAGAGAGATTGGCGGCTCTGGCCTTTTGAGGTGAATTAGCCATGACCGAGTCCTGCTGACAGTACTCAGGGCTGGGACACCCAGAGCAGACAGACAGAGCCACCGCTGGGCTGGGGGGGGGACTGGCAAAACTAATTCAGATGGATGGACAGGCGGACGGAGAGCAAAGAAGTGTAAAGCATTTATGGATGTTCAAGATTAAATACAGATGTGTTTGATTCTTGTTGGTCTTCTGCTTATAAGATGTCTCCTCCATTCCAACAGGTGTTTCCTGAGGACCTGATAGAAGACTGGATGTGGTTGTAGCCATGGTTACGTCAGGGTGGGGGGCGTGGGCCCTCTCCCCCTGTGGCATCGTGCTGGTCATCTGTTCGTCTGTGTGTCTGTCCCAGCAGCTTCACATCAAACCAGCAGACTGTAGTAGAAAGGAGCATCCTGTTGTCTCCTACCAAGGTGGGTGCATCAGAACCCAGAAGTCCTTCTTCCAGGACACGTCCACATCTGTCTCTCAACTTCTGGTCACTATCATCGGCTATAGCAAACACAAGTCAAAAGCATCGGTCCTGATCGGTTCACACAGCGTACTGTGGGAACAAAGGGCTGCAACTAACGATTATTTTCATTGTCGAATAATCTGTTGATTATTTTTTCTATTAATCGATTAGTTATTTGGTCTATAAAATGCCCAAAAGCCCAAGATGACGTCCTCAAATGTCTTGTTTTGTCCACAACTCAAAGATATTCAGTTTATTGTCATAGAGGAATAAAGAAACCAGAGAATATTCACATTTAAGAAGCTAAAATCAGAGAATTTAGACTTTTTTTTCTTAATATTCCGCTCAAACCGCCTCATCAATTAGCAAAATAATTGCAGATTTATTTAAAAGTTGACAACTTATCGATTAATCGTTGCAGCTCTAGTGGGAACACATGTCCACATTCATAAGGAAGTCATGTGGCCTAACATCCATTGCCGATCCCGGATTTTTGGTTATCTATAGCAGCGTTATCTTTGTGTGTCGTAGCAGCTGATTCATACTTTGTTGGTCTGGAAGCTGATCTGTAAACATTTCACCCAACTATATAATATGTAATATTTATTCTAGTAGCAACATCATTTGAAATAATCAGCTCGTTAAACAATTGTAAATCCATTTCATGGAAAACAGGACCGATCTGGTTTATATCTGATTTATTGAACCTCATACAGACATGAATAATAATAATACACTTTATTTATGTTGCACCTTTCAAAATACAAAGTGCTTTATAATGAAAACAAAACACATTTGAAACACAAGGAGAATGAAATGTACTAAAAGCCAAGAACTAAACACATAAAAGCCCAGAGAGTAACCCTGACTGTAAAGGCTCTGTCACTTTTATATATGTACCTAGACCTTGGAACCGCAGGGAATGATGCATCCAAGGATCTCAGGGTACGGAAAGTAGAGGCGGGAGAGGGATTTGTGGTTTGGTTGGATCATAAATACTTTCATTATATGGTTACATACATCATACAGTATATACTGTACATTAAAAACATATTCTGACCAGTCAACATGGCTATTAACCAACCTAGTTAGTGCTTCTACAACTGCTAGTAGAGTTATTTTAAAGCGTTAGTTTATCTTGTGCTTCAAGGCTCAATATTGAAAATATGTTGGAACAATGCTAGGACATTTTGACAGACATAAGGGTTTATACAAGTGTTTTTAATGTCTACAGTATGGCCTCATTAAATGTTCTTCTTCAGCTGTCTGTGAAAGGGCCTCTGATGATATTATTTTTGACAGGATGTCAGCTTCCATTCAGCTCAAAGTGTTGGACTGGCAAACCGTGCTGTTTTTGTTTTGGATACATTTTGTCCCACATTAAGCTGCTAGGCCGTCCGATTAAAAAAAGAAGCAGCGTTGATTTAGACACCAGTAATTTGCTCTGAAAACACGGTGGGAAGGATTCATTTGTTGCACTTTATGGGGTTTGTTCTCACACACACCGCCCAAATGTAAAGCAGCCAGTGGCTTGTTTATTGTTCAGTCTGGGTGGAGGCTTTAAATCAAGAGCATTTAATTTAATCTATTATAATAATAAACGTTATTTATACAGCGCCTTTCATAAACTAAGTCGCAACGTGCTTACAAGGTAAAATGCAAATAAATAAAGCAAATAAAATACAGAGAATGAAATCAAAATGTAGATTGGACTTGTGTTCACTCCTATTAATATTGTGATGATTTCAACCATCACTGACCACGAGAAAATCAAACGAAATATGAGTCAAGCATAATTTAGCTTTTTACAACAAAGGGCTCATGGGAGGTTGAGGAGCTGTCAGACTGCGGGGTCAGGTGATTCACTGGAGAGAAATGTGACACATCAGTAAAAACACTCAGGGCTTAACTGGAGCTGTGAGCCAGCTACCATTTGGTGGAGAAAATGGTTCCCACGTGCTTCATTTTGTGGCTCTGCTCTACTCATTCCCCTCTTACATGCCTCCTCGTCTTGTTGTTCTTCCTCTGTGCAGCGTTGAGGCCGTGGATGTCGGAGTTCTCCCATCCAGGAGTGAAGGATTTCTCCCAGCTGGCTCTGGACCTGAGCAGAAACCAGCTCATTGTGGGAGCAAGGTGACGAATAAATAACACTAGAAGCAGACAAAACTCATATGTTGCCAATATACATGAACATTCCTTGAGTTTGTGTATTAAATGCTCTGCAGTGTGTACACTTCTGCTGCTTCACCTCTAACATTAAATATCTCTTTTACAGAAACTTCGTCTTCAGACTGAGTCTGAGCAACGCCTCGCTCATACAGGTAACGTCGGCCAAGCTTAAGTTAGAGAAATATGGCATGTTTTTAGTTCAATTCATTTTCCTTTCATACCAGTTTAACATTTAACATAACATTTAAGGGGAGACACTACAGGCAAAACATCGTTTTTCATGCACTGGTCAATTTTGAGATTTTGGGCTATAGTCTTCTTTCAGACTAGTGGAACAGAAAACATCCAAAATACACATTTAGGTGTTTATTTTACTACTTTGTCTATTTGTGTCTGTAGATTTCTCCTAAATTCACCAAAAGTTAGCATTAGATAATGCCTCATTTGCATATTTTAACATCCAATTTCAGAAAACTTCTTAATGTCTTAATGTAAAGTAATCAACTGGGGAAGTTTCATGGTGATGTCTAATAATTCAAATGTTTTACCCTATTCATCTGGAGTGAATGTAGTCTAAACAATATTTTATTTCTTTAAAATACATATTTATATTTTTAAAAAATCACATATTCAATAAATGTTCAAATATTTATTGACATTTTTAAATGAATTCAATGCCAATCTAATGTTTGGATGCTAAATTTATAGCTGGAGGCAGCCAAAGTTTAACTACTTCTTTAAGTTTTGCACAAATGTACCATGTGTGTTTTCTGATTTTGTTATAACATGTTGCAGGAGATGCTGTTCATGTTAATTTATTTGTCAGTAAACCAAAATATTTCTGTTTTTGTTCCCCAGGCGACAGAATGGGCGCCCGACGAAGACACAAGGCGCTCATGTCAGAGCAAGGGGAAGTCTGAGGTAGCGTGTTGTGTGTCATATAATACAGAAGTCTTGTTCACTCTGTTTTAAAATGTGGTCAACTAAAACAACAGATCTGAGTTGTGGCGTGTTCGTCTGCAGGAGGAGTGTCAAAACTACATCCGGGTTCTGTTGATAAGTGGGAGGACGCTCTTCACGTGCGGGACCAACGCTTTCACCCCCGTCTGCATAACCAGGCAGGTTGGTACAACAGTTCATCATCATGAGAGCTGCATTGGGTTTGAGCCGTTGGCATCATCCACCATCTACTACTTCTTATAACTCAATCACCACAGAATCTCAAGAAAATGTGAAACCTCTATAAATTATTTGTTATACTGTAGTGAAATTAACTTAAATCAGTTGAAAACACATTCTGCAACCTCTTTTGTTTACTTTGAAAACAAAAATGCATCAAAACCTCCAATTTAAAATGACGGAACCAGCATTTGAGCTCGATAAATAACTTTATTAACTGATTAACTTTCTGGAATAAACGATTAATTAAATATCATCAATTAATATCAGCTTTCCAGCCCTATAAAGGAGGCTCTTCTTTGCATGGATGCTTCGAAAATAATTGGTTTTGTTGGCCTTTTGAGCCCAAAAAGTATTAATATAAATGATAGATCTTTATGAAGACACCCTCAACCAACACAAAAATGAAGTAAATTAATCTTTTGTGCAAACCAAATACTAAAACCGAAGCAGCAGATTCTCCTTTTCCTTCTAATTATTTGTTAATTTGTTGTGAATTCAATTGTTTTTTTCCCATTCTGTCAGATTGGTAACATCAGTCATGTGTTGGACACGGTGAACGGCGTTGCCCGGTGTCCCTATGACCCTCGCCACAACTCCACCGCCATGGTGACAGAGAGGGGCGAGCTGTACGCTGCTACGGTGATCGACTTCTCGGGACGTGACCCCGTCATCTACAGGAGCCTGGGGAACATCCCGCCGCTGCGTACCGCCCAGTACAACTCCAAATGGCTCAACGGTAAACAAAGCAGCACACAGATCTGTCCTGTTTTCAGCCCCATGTGTCTGTTTATGAGTTTCATATCTTTACTCTCCTCCCTCTCATGTGTCTTTTAGAGCCTAATTTCGTGTCTGTTTATGAGATCGGTCGGTTCGCCTACTTCTTCCTGAGAGAAACCGCGGTTGAGAACGACTGTGGGAAGATCGTGTTCTCTCGCGTGGCCCGGGTCTGCAAGAACGACATGGGTGGACGTTTCCTTCTGGAGGACACCTGGACCACCTTCATGAAGGCCCGACTCAACTGCTCACGCTCGGGAGAAATCCCCTTTTACTACAACGAGCTGCAGAGCACCTTTTACCTCCCAGAGCAGGACCTGATCTACGGCATCTTCACTACCAATGTGTGAGTAACATTCATTAATAACAGAGTACAGCATCCTTGAAAACATCACAGGAACTCTCCAAGCCCAGTGTAATAATCCTACACTCATACATACTGAGGAGATATGTGCTAAAACCTGCTCCTAGGACCAGTTCAGACTCCTTGTACCAATCACATATAAGGCTGTGATTTGGTTATGAGGCTCTGATAGACTGGGACCATCTATGGGAAGAATTACAGACCATACATCAAATCATAAATGCCTTATGTTCACTCCAAATCAGGTGACACTTTAAAGGTTTTGTCTAGATTTTAATCCGCTACTATAAATTAACCTTTTCCACTCCACCCCTCTTTACCGTAGACACATTTCTGTCTTTTTTAGGGGGGTACAGGGAGTCTTTAAGGGGAGTAGATGTCACACAACAGTAGATGTCACATAAACGTGGTGTACATCATCTAAAGGTGGGAACATGAAAACAATTATTTAATTGAAATAAACTGAACATTATGATGGAAGTATATGCTGCATTCAAAAAACTGCATGTGATTATCATAAAGTGGGCATGTCAGTAAAGGGGAGACTCGTGGGTACCAACAGAACCCATTTTCATTCACATATCTTGAGGTCAAAAGGGGTCAAGGGACCCCTTTGAAAATGGCCATGCCAGTTCTTCGTGCCAAAAGTTAACCTTTCTAGCGTTATTTAACAACAATGACATGGTTTGTACCAATGAATTCCTCCTTCTAGCTCTAAAACTGAGCCCTGCTACAGCCTCTGAAAGACAGTAAAGTCGTTTGAGGGCGCCGACGCCCTCAAGGAGTTTGCCTGTAAATATTGTATATGGAAACAACCGATTCTTTAATTTTTGATGATTTCACAATGTCCCTTGGTTCAAATCTATTATTTTGAATTGGCTTGATAACTTTTTTTTCTGACCTCTAAGTCTGTTAACTTTCTATCAGTGGTTATGTAAAAGTAGTCCTCATAAAAAGACCCACTTTTACAATATTCCTTCAGTACAATTACAGTCATTTCAACAAAAAGTATTCATTATACAGAGTGTTAAGCATTAATGTGTAAGCAGCTTTATGGTGTTTTAGCTGGTTGAGATGGAGCTGATTATAATCACTTTATACAGTATACTGTTGGGTTGCTTTCTGTCTTGCTGAGCTCTGACTGTGATCCCCTCCTCCCCTCCTTCAGGAACAGTATATCAGCTTCTGCAGTCTGTGCCTTCAATCTGAGCTCCATCACCCAGGCCTTCAACGGGCCCTTTCGCTACCAAGAGAACCCCCGCACCGCCTGGCTCTCCACCCCAAACCCCATACCCAATTTCCAGGTAATTCACACATTTAAACAAACTGGATCCACATAGCCGTTCGTCTCTGACGACATGGTGTTGATAGATGTGAAAATGTGTCATTCCATAATTTCCCAGCCTTCCTTTCCCCCAAGATGTTTTCAAAAGACCGACACTCATTTCATCTCGGTGCGCCGAGCACAGAGATAGCTTTCTGCAGCATAGCACAAAGAAAATACTAGCTCAGCTCCATCGAATATACCTCTAACAATAAGTGCTTGGCAAGTTCCCGTATGCATATAAAAAATGCTACTCAAATCAATCTGCAGGGACGTTGTAGTGACATTTCAATTTATGTAATCTCTGCATTTCATATGCATTAGTTTTATTTTTAATTTCAGATTTGCATTTATTTAACATATACTTGTGTCAGTAATGGTCTCTGCAGCTCATATTGATCATTGTCCTGGAAGAAAGTTTGACTTTAAATGGATAGTTCGGGTGTTTTGAAGTGGGGTTGTATGAGGTACTTATCCATAGTCAGTGTATTACCTACAGTAGATGACGGTCGGCATGCCTCCAATTTAGAGAAGCAGTCAGGAGTACTGACACGGGAGCAAATCAATGTACTGCTGTGGACGGGGGCAGCAGCAAAACGTATTAGCCACCTAAAAAAAATCAATATCAGTTTAAGTGTACGCTATATTTAGAATATTTTCGCCTGAAGCCGTTATCTATGCTTTCGCCAAATTAACCAGACTCCATTGAAAAAACCTGTAATTTTACCTCGCAGAACAACCCCTGTGTACTTTGGTTAGTTTGGATTCACCAAAGTCACACAATAACACAAACAAACTAACCGATGGAGGGTCCTCCTGTCTGTTTCTCCAAACTAGGGGTGTGCCAGCCGTCATCTACTGTAGATAACACACTGACTATGGATAAGTACCTCATACAACCCCTCATCAAAAATACCTGAACTATCCCTTTAAGCAAAACAGCAACAAAAGAATGAGAAAGTAAAACTAAAAACATTCATGAAGACTCTGTTGCAAAGCCCAAAAGGAGTGTTTTATTGAAGAGAAACCTGCAGACTTAAACCAGCCTACGTTCTAAACACGTGACACTAATCCCTCAGTGCGGCACGCTGGAGGAGGGAGGCCCCGGTGGGAACCTGACGGAGCGCAGCCTCCAGGACGCTCAGCGACTCTTCCTCATGAACGACGTGGTCCAGCCGGTCACCATCAACCCTCTGCTCACTCAGGACAACCTGCGCTTCTCCAAGCTGGTGGTGGACATCGTGCAGGGCCGAGACGCCCTCTACCACGTCATGTACATCGGCACTGGTGAGCGAGACAAAAGACAATTGTATTTGCTGATTTAAAATGAATTGTAATAAAATTCGATGAAGAGACTTTTCTCCTTGTTCATCTTGTCTCATCAGAGTACGGCACCATCCTGAAGGCTCTCTCCACGACCAATAAAAGCCTTCAAGGCTGCTACCTGGAGGAGCTCAGGCTCCTACCTCCGGGGCAAATCGGACCAATCAAGAGCCTTCAAATCCTCCACAGTGACAGATCTTTGATTGTTGGGCTTGATGACAGACTGGTGAAGATCCCACTAGAGCGCTGCTCCAGCTATCCAGCTGAACGGTACGGTTCGTCCAATAGACCCTCAAAAGTGCAGCATCAAATATGATTTTTCAGAAAAATGAGTGTGGATTTCAGATAATGAGAAGCAGATTTATAGACTTTTAGTTTTGTTTTATAAGTGATCAGAAGAGAAGGAAACTAGTAACATAGGATTATAACAACATTGATATGAATCAATATAAATATTAGGACTTTTGGGCGATTGTCCATAGTTAATAATCGCAAATTAATTGCACATTTTTCTGAAAATCTGTTCAAAATGTACCTTAAAGGGAGACAAACATGCTTGTTTATGCAAATATATGTATATATTTATTATTGGATATCAATTAACAACATAAAACAATGACAAATTGTCCAGAAACCCTCACAGGTACTGCATTTAGCATTAAATATATGCAAATTATGATATGGCAAACTGCAGCCCAGCAGGCAACAACAGCTGTCAGTGTGTCAGTGTGCTGACTTGACTATGACTTGCCCCAAACTGCATGTGATTATCATAAAGTGGGCATGTCTGTAAAGGGGAGACTCGTGGGTACCCATAGAACCCATTTTCATTCACATATCTTGAGGTCAGAGGTCAAGGGACCGCTTTGAAAATGGTCATGACAGTTTTTCCTCGCCTAAATTGAACGCAAGTTTGGAGTATCTTCACTCCAGCTCAAAAACTGAGTCCACTTCAACCTTTGAAAGATCGATTAATGTGACAAAGAAATGAATGGCGTTAAAACCAATTTGCATTAACGCGTTATTATGGCGTTAACTTTGGCAGCCCAAATAAATATTTAAAGTATAAAGCAAATGTAAATCAAATTTCTGCAGTCGATCATTTTGTAAGCCGGCTCCGTTTGTGGGTTCACTGCTGCTGCTGGTAGTAAATTTACTCAACTTAAAATACGTAAAAAGATTGATGAACTTAGTGCCATTAAAGACACAAACACGTGCTGGTGGCCAAGTCTAAAAGGCCCATAATAAACGCTGACAAAGATGATTATTTTAAGAGCCCAGTTTATTTTAAAGGAAGTGCTTTTGAACTATCAGTCCATATTTTGGCAATACAAAAGCAGACATTACAGAAGTCCTTTAATACAGGGAAAGCAATTCTGATCTTAAAACATCCTGTTGCCTACTCGAGATTTTGATTTAACAAAAAAGATATTTTTATAATTCTGCAACTGCAACAATGACTGACTGGTTGTCTGCTCTCGTATTAGTCAGTGCATGGAAGCTCGGGACCCTTACTGTGGCTGGGATCACAAACAGAAGCGCTGCAGCACCATCGAGGAGAGCTCCAACATGAACCAGTGGACCCAGAACATCACTGAGTGCCCAGTAAGACACACACACACACTGGTGTATTAGTCTTTACTGTCTGTCAATGCTTAGCTTTTTATCAAGAGCTCCTCTCTGACAAATGTGACGTATCCATGTGCGTATGACGTGGACTTTAATCCCCTTAAATCCTCTCTGGAGGTGAGGAACCTGACGCAGGATGGCGGTTTTGGTTCCTGGGCGCCGTGGCAACCTTGCAACCACGATGACGGCGAGGGCTCCGTCAGCAGCTGCGTGTGTCGGTCCCGCTCGTGCGACGGACCTCTGGCCCGATGTGGTGGCGTCGAATGTAAAGGCCCGACCATCCAGGTGGCAAACTGTTCCAGGTACAGTCTCTTTATGCAGATTCATTACATCACAAAGGCCCAATACATCTGAAAATAGTTAAAGCAATACAACCATACGCACAACTGCTAGTGCTGGAAACACTAAAAGAGTGGAGAGTGGAGCTTTTGTGTGCCATAAAACATATATATATATGGACATATGGATTCTGTTCCTCAGGAATGGCGGCTGGACTCCCTGGTCTTCGTGGGGCCAGTGCAGCAGCAGCTGTGGTATCGGATTTGAAGTGAGGCAGCGGTCCTGCAACAACCCCTCGCCTCGCCACGGTGGCCGAATCTGCGTTGGCCAGGGCCGAGAGGAGAGGTGAGAAGGAATATGTAGAAAAAGATAGAAATGTTGTCAACTACGATAGAAACATACAGGACAGAGGTGAAATAGGAAAGACCTCCGTGTCTCTGTGTTTCCAGGCTGTGCAATGAGAAGAAGCCCTGTCCCCTGCCAGTGTTGTGGACAGCGTGGGGTCCCTGGGCTCACTGCAGTGCTGAATGCGGAGGGGGGGTCCACTCCAGGACCAGAACCTGTGAGAACGGCAACAGCTGTCCTGGATGCTCCCTGGTACTGTAGTGCTTGTTTATTCAAGAAATTAGAATAAAGGTGGTTAGAAAGAGGCTGAATTTATTGGCTTTAAATACAAAGATAGACCAAAAAGTGACCAGCACAGACAATTTATGAATTAATTTACAAAAGTATACTATATTAAATAAATATTTCACCCCAAAATGTATGGTATTGTCTGGCCAAGAACATCAAACAATAGTGAGCTCATCGGTAAAATTAAAAAAACAGTTTCAGACAGTACTCGGGTCATTTTCTCTGTGCCGTTAATTACGCCATTGCTGTTGCACAATTAAAATTTGCCAGGTCAACGTCGGCTGGTAGACACTCCTCAATAAATACCATCTATTTTTGTGATATTAGTTTATTTTGTTGAGTTACCTTTTTGCGAAATGCTCTGGTAAGCAGTGATGCAGCGTATATATCTAGGGCTTTTATTGTGAAAGGTAAGAACTGGTGGAGTAAAGCGGTGATGTGCTGCCAACGTGGGAGCAATAAGCGTATTTTCCCAAATTAATAAATACAAAGTACTTTGCGGCCATGTGTTGTGATGCCCTGCTCACATTAAATATATTACTTTTGCGCCAAAACTCATGGATTTGTGACAATCGCACTGCTTTCTCTCCTCTCGTCCATCTGCCATTTTTTCTTCAGCGCAACGCATGAAGGTCACTATAGTATATATAGTATATTATTTAAAGCAACCACACCTCTCATTCATGTTTCTCTGCAGAGAAGAAATTATTTACTTTTTTTTATTAATTAATTAATTATTTTTTAAGTTATATTTGGACAAATAGATGCTTATGGCTTTACTCGCTAGAGGGTGGATTATTGGGTAATTAAAATCAAAGATTAATGAATGCATGAATGTAACCAGCTGGATTATGGGGATTTTTTCATTTTTTCTCTCTAATTTTTTGGCCCTTGTTGGCCTCCATAGGGGGCAGAGTGCCACATCTGCTGGTGAGAAGCTTCACAGTGAGGGTGTGACGCACTTAGAGGTTTACAGGAGCCCCAATCAACAGGTTGCGATTGCTATTCCTGCAAAAAGAACATGATCCCTCACTGGCTTCCCACCTATAAATAATGCCAGTTGTGTGCCTGCAGTGAGGTGCAGCCTTCCATGCCGCCTTAAGCATTGCCTCGTCACAGCCACCAAAAGAGTTTAACATAGTCCCATTCAACACAGTAATTAGCTGCATAATAGAGTCCCTGCAGAAATGTATGTATTAAGGCAGCAGCTTGTCTCCGCAAGCTGTTTATAATGAATTACTGAAACAGTGGGATAATGTGGCTTTGGGAAATAAAGAAAACCTGCAGCAGAACAGACAGAAGTGGTTGTTTCTTCTGCATTACTGGTGATACGCTTCCTCCATTCCTGTTTTTCCAGGAGTATAAGGCCTGCAATCTCGAGGCGTGCCCTGAGGTGCGCCGCAACACCCCCTGGACTCCCTGGATGCCAGTCAACGTCAGTCAAGACGGGTCGAGGCAAGAGCAGAGATTCAGGTACACCTGCCGGGCGCTGCTCCCCGACCCCCAGCAGCTCCAGCTGGGCAAGAAGAAGATGGAGACCCGGTTCTGCCCCAACGACGGGACTGGAGCCTGCCAGACTGACTGTGAGTACTGATGGAAACACCAGCTTAACACCGCTTTACACTCTCGCTTCTTGCTCTGCAGTCTTCAGCAAAATCACACCTCTTCTTGTCACTTGCCAGCAGGTGTTCTTGACGGTTACCATGGAAACACAGCTGGTGTGGTCATTACCTGCTAGACTGCAGGTATAGCCAGATGCCACCTTAACCTGGGGCAAATTATAGGTTTGAATCAGTCTTCATTTTTGGATTCTACCAGTCTAAAAACTGGTGTAACAGTCTAATAAAACCAGTATCTGTAAAAACCTGCTGAGTTGAACTGCATCTGATTGGGCTTTAAAGAGTGCTGCTGGTGGCGGAGCTCCCAGTTTGCCACAATAAACACAGCTGGTCTCATCAAACGCAGGATGTAGCCAAACTGTATGCAGACATCAATCAGCAGATTGATTAAACATCATTGAGCCGTCATGGGGGAAGCACATGTCCATGGCTTTTTTCTTTTCAAGGAATCTTTTTCATACAAAAAATACAAAATCATGTCAGTTTATGTATTTACTCCAAAATATGTAAAGAATTAAATTGTATTGTTTCACTGTAGCTGCTCTCGTCCTGAAATATTTCTGCTGTCCCCATTGAACGCCTCAGGAAGCGCTCCTCATTCATATGGAAATCGTTTCTGATTGTGTGTGTGTGTGTGGCGGATGTAACAGAAAAGTAGTTCATTTTTTTCAACGCAGCCCAGATTACACCTCGCTAATTAATGTTTCATAACAGGCTGTCTGTCTGCTGAGTTTGGCAATAAAAAAGATAAAAATCCTGCAGTTCATGTTTGAAGTGTAAATTTAGAACAATTCACTCATTCAGCAGCGCGGATCAGAAGATGTTGGGATCAACTTTCACTCATTTTTTTTAATGAAATTGGTTTCAGTCTTTCTTTTCTCTATCTCACTGCTCCAGTGCATTGCTAAATCACTATTTATGGTGCATTTTAAAGGTCCCATATTGTAAAAAGTGAGATTTTCACGCCTTTTTATTTATAAACCAGGTTAAAGTGTTGTATAAATACTGTGAAAGTATCGAAACACTCAGTTCGTGGAGAAATACACACAGTCCATAGTCAAAAACTGTGTCTTTGAAACAAGCCGTCAGGATTTCTGTCCATTTGTGAGGTCACAAATAAACAATATTTAGACCATTTCACAGATTTAAACAGAAACATTTTAAATGTGTCCCAGTTTATTTCCGGTTGCAGTGTATGTGAATGTCTTCAGCTGACAGGAAGTACACATGGACCCAAGCTGTTGCCTAGCAGCGCGATTCCATTGAAATGAGCTAAAATGGAGCGTTTCAGACAGAGAGTAAATACAGGTATATTCAGGCAGACAGTATGAGGAAAATAAAGTTGTTTTTTTAACATTACGCCATGTAAACATGTTCTAGTAGAAACACAAAATACAAGTATGAACCTGAAAATAAACATGATATGGAACCTTTAAAGGCAAATAAAATGGTGTGTTTTCTGTGTATTTCCAGCTCTGGTTGAAGACTTGGTGAAGACCAGTGGGCGAACTCCATCCCAGCCTCAAGGTGTGCGCTGGGGATTATGGGAAACGTGGTCCAGCTGTTCTCAGCAGTGTTCCAGAGGCTTCAGAACCCGGAAACGTAGCTGCGCGACCGTGGAGGGCAGGACGAACCCCAGCGCCTGCGTGGGATCCCCGGTGGAGTATCAGGACTGCAACACTCAACCGTGCCCAGGTAACAGGGAGGTTTCTGGCTGGCAGTGGAGCTGCAATAGCAGAAGATGAGCAATAAAGTGTATGATGTGTGTGTTCCAGTGAGTGGAGCCTGGACTTGCTGGTCCTCCTGGTCCCATTGCTCGGCCAGCTGTGGAGGCGGACACTACCAGCGGACTCGGACGTGCAGCAACCCGCCCCCTGCCAGCGGAGGAGACATCTGTATCGGCCTTCACACTGAAGAGGCGCTCTGTAGTACACACGCATGTGAAGGTAAACCAGTAGGTTTTTATGTCAAACCAGCTAGATCATTTTCTCTTTTTGTTTTTCTGCTGTTTTGTAACTTTGTTTCCAAAAGTGCTCTACAAGTTTATCGTCATTCATCATAATTGTTACACCGTAATAAATACACTCCCTAGATACTCCCCGTCTCCCTCGGTTGAATAATGGTGTTTGTATGGACACTGATGGGAAATCTCCTCCACACAGCAAGTGGTGAATCAATATTTGGGTTGTGGTTGTTGGAGCCTGTCCCAGCATGCTTTGGATGAAAGTCAGAAAATAAACAGAAAAAAAATCTGTTCAAATGTGACCGTTGACATGCACGTTTATCCCCCCCTTGGTCTTTCCAAAGAGGACGACACATGGAAAGCAAATTGGTGTCATCAACTTCTCATCTATTTCAAGCTTTTGTTCAATAAACAAAGGAGCCAGACTGAACTGTGACTGGCTGTTGACTGATGGTGACCGTTGCGCTGCGGCCAACATTTCTCAACCTGCACACTTGGTAACCGTCAACACAGTTTCTGTGGTCATTTCCACAGGAGATAAACGGACTTCTTGTGGTTTGTTTCAAGATATCTCATCAACCACTTTATGGAAGTTAAAAAAAAAACACCTTTCATAGACAGCGGATATGGATTGGGTCTACTCTGGTTACATAATTCAATTACATATTAGTTAGATAGCTTCTTTCATTTTAACTTTCTAGCTTTTTTTTAACATTGTATGGTGCAGTTTTAAAAAAAAAAAGTTTAAAAACAGGTTGGACACATTTATTTACACCAAATTAGACGATTAATTTGAATTAGTTTCAAATGTTTTTATTGTGAAGCATCATTTTTACAAAATAGCAAAACAGTATTGCCATGCTTCTTTTCTTCTCTTTCCAAACACACAATAAAAACAATACATATGATGATAAATAATAATAATAAATGAAAAACCGTAATTACAGTAACAGCAAGACCTCCACCTCCTCTTGTCTGGCCCATCTCCACCCCCACTTCATTTGAATTTGTGTCCAAAACAAATCCGCTTCCTGGATTTACAGCAAAGCAACGGCCAACAACACAATGCAATCAAGGTTTTTTTTCCACAATTGTAAACTAATTGGCAGTAAACCAACTATTGTTCTGTGTTTCTCATTATTTCTGTCCTGTCTTTTGGTCATCAGATTGGGGTGAATGGACAGAGTGGGGGGACTGCGACGACGAGGGTCTGCAGCATCGCTCTCGGCGCTGTGGCGAGGACCAGGCGCCCGAGGCCGGTCTCTGCCAGGGTAACATCACCCAGTCCAGGACCTGCCAGCCTCATGAGGTGCCGGGTAAGCCCATGCTCTTGGTAATAAATTGCTGGAGCAAATTTGCTGCGTATAGTAAATTGCTGCAGACTGTCAGCTGGAAAAATCCAGTTTGTGTTATACAAAAGTTTAATCAGACACAGTAAATGCTGACTTGTTCACTCTGTAGAAATGAAAAAGATGAATTAATGGAGATGTCAGCATTCTGCCTACTTCGAGAACAGTGAAGCCTTTGTCATTTTTGTTGTTTGATCTTTTGAAACTGTAGTGATTTTACTTCACTACATTGATGTTTTTTTTCCCGTCTGTCTGTCTCTCTCCAGTTATTTTACCCGGACAGGAGGACCAGAGCTGTGGAAGTGAGTGCAAAACAACTGATGAGTCTCTCTGTTCGTTCTCCCTAAATGATGATGCTTTGTTCCCAGCTCACACACACACCTCCTCAATTCTGCCGGGG
This sequence comes from Sebastiscus albofasciatus, assembly GCA_916701655.1. Classification (NCBI taxonomy): domain Eukaryota; kingdom Metazoa; phylum Chordata; class Actinopteri; order Perciformes; family Sebastidae; genus Sebastiscus; species Sebastiscus albofasciatus. The sequence continues at coordinate 192,542 of CAKAOI010049771.1, forward strand.
TTTTATGCATTCAGTCTCCTCTCGCATTCGCAGTAAATCAATGTCACTTTGCTTAAATTGCAGTCTCTGTAACAATAATGACTTTGTGGCGCTGCGACGTGTTCAAAGTTACAAAGTTATTGGCTTTTGTTTGTGGCTTTTTCCCCAATGTGAGTGTCGGGTTGATATTGGTCGTTTGATAAAGTTAGATTGCAGCTAGATGGTGACATCAAGACCAAGTATGATGGAGGTTACAACTAGTATTCGTATAGCAGCAGATCATACAAAAGCAGTTCAAGGTGTTTTACATAAAAACAAAATTAAAGAGCAAAAATGTGCAAATAAGACATCCATGCATACATACACATAAAAATACATATATATACACATACAAACAATCATACTGCACAAATACTATAGGGGTGGGAATCACCAGAGGCCCCACAATGTGATATTATCGCAATTCTGAAGTCACGATACGATCCTATTACGATTTTAAACGTATTGCGATAACATATATTGTGATTTATTACCCTTTTTCAACTTTGTCAACATCTGTTTTATCTAATAAGATACTGTTTTCTTGAGGTCAGAGGTCAAGGGACCCCTTTTGAAAATGGCCATGCCAGTTTGTCCTCGCCAAAATTTAGTGTCAATTTGGAGCGTTATTTAGCGTTCTTCCCGACAAGCTCACATGACATGGTTGATACCAATGGATTCCTTAGGTTTTCTTGTTTCATATGATACTAGTATCTGGCTTTAAAACTCTCTGAAAGACAGAATAGCGGCCGTCGGATTGTTAAGAGTTTAATAGTACATATAATAAAAGATCAATACTTGACGTCCGTGTATCGATACAATATTGCCGTGCAAGATATCGGGATACTATGCTTTATTGATTTTTTTCCCCCACCTCTAACAAATGCAGTGTGTCCATTTATGAAAATATTCGAGTGAAAAGGAAGGCCTTTAGTGTCTAAGGTCAGCAGGCCAGCTGTTCCGTTCTCCAGGTGCATAAATACTGAAAGCCATCTCACCGGACTTAGAAAGTGCTTCAGGGCACAGGGAGGAGATTTCCACCTTGTGACCGGAGAGATCTGCTGGGGTTTAAACTGACAGCATGTCTGAACAGCAAGTGCTTCGTCAGCCAAAAGGAGGATTTTAAATTGTCAGAAAATAACAAGTTACCAATGAAAGTTTCGGAGGACTGGAGCTAAATGGTCTGATATTTTTGTCCTGGTTAGAACTCTTGCAGATGAGTTCTGGATAAATTGTCTATGGATTGTGAATAATTTAGCCATCTCATAACAAACGCAAGTCTGTTAGTCTGTCCTTACCATTTACTGGCTGGACTTCAATGATAGTTGGCGTGGTTATGCATGGTTCCCCAAGGATGGGTCCTAATAATATTCTTGACATCTGACCACCAAACTTTTGTCAAGAGCCATCTGACAGAAGTTTCCCTCAACTTGATATTTGCTGTGGATATTTCCCAGAGGAATTCCAATGTTTCCTCCCTCCTGAATGTACCATCGGTCCACAATCTCCACTTCCACTGTACACCAGAAATATAAAAACCCAAAGGGAGGATTGGCATGTGTCTCATCCTCTCTCTCTCTGCCTTCTCCCCCGTCTGTTCCCAGCCTTTACTTTGTTCCAGTTAGTAGCCGTGGGCTCTGCCAGTTTCTTTGCAGCGGCTTTACTGTCAGCGCTGGCCTACACCTACTGCCACCAGCTGAACCGACCATCAGCAGAGTCAGCGGTCATCCACCCGAGCACACCCAACCACCTCACCTACAACAAGCAGGGCAACGCCACGCCAAAGAATGAGAAGTACATCCCCATGGAGTTTAAGGTGGGTCAATAGTCTCTATATGTACCTATAGTATACTCTACTTAAAGGTGATCATTTTATCTTTCTTTATGTCTCCACACCACAGACGCTAAACAAGAACAACCTCCACGTGAACGACGAGACGTGCAACCACTTCTCCTCCCCGCTGCCCTCCAGCAACATGTTCTCCACCACCTACTACCCTCCCAGCCTGAGCAAGTACGACTTCCACCCAGACTCGCCCTGCAGGACCTACATGCACAGCTGAGAGGAGGCCAGGCTCTTTAAATCAAACCCCACCCTCTTTACTCGTCAACATTTTGGATTCCGCTTGTCGGTCAAGATCGAAGTAAAACACCAAAATCATTCTCACGTTTTCAGTCAAATTTGTAGATCACACAAATTCCACTTATCTTTTTATGATGTCTTTCCATGCAGATCATTTTGGTTTTATTTGCCCAGGTGTTGAGATATCTGAATTTAGTTTATGGTGCCAACAGAGACTTTCCTTTACATCATGCACAGTTATTATATGTGCAGATTTTCATTTAGTTGGTACAGCATGCAAAGAACTTTAAGGTTTAGAGCATGCACCATGTGCACCACAAACAACCAATTATATGTTCATGCTATTGGGTTCTTGTCCATTAGCCTTCATTCTGACAAAATCCCCACAAGTTGATCCTGCAGTTTGTGTAATATTCTACAAAATAAGGGCGTGAGAGTAGGATCAAGTTGAACAAAGTCTGTAGGAGGAAACAGGAAACGCATCTTTGGATGTATCATCTCTACGGGCTTAAATATTCATAGACATTAGTGCTAAAGTGTCCTTTTTAGTTTTCCACATTTTTTTTAAATACCTGTATTTTCACTCTTGAAAAGTCTCCGGTGAAAAGCTGGCAGTGTTCTTGCCCATTCTTTTTCAAAGTATGGTTGCTTCTTTTGTTTGAGGCAGAAGAAGAATCATCAAACAAGGAGCTGCGTGTAGTCAGGCCTACCACAGTCCTTGTTGTTTTCGCCAACGCTAGAGGTACGCAGCAGCCTTCACCTCCCCGTGTTTTTATTCGTTCTCTAAATGAAACCAGCACCTACTGTACAGGTGTTCCTCTTCCTTCAGCCATCCTGAGGTGCTCTGTTTGTGCTCAGGGCAGCATGAGAACAGGTTAGGACCCAGAGGCCTTCAGGTAGACCTCTTGGACAATGTGTGGGCCTGGATTTCCACTGGACTGACTTGTTTTGGAGACTCATTTTCAGCAGGTGGGATCAGAGGACTCAGTAATACTGTAAAATATTCTTTCTTGGACACGTAAGTGTGGGTTGCTATCAGTACAGACTGATATCTGTGCTTAAAAGCAGACAAATGAAATGACTTTGTAAGAAAACCCACACTTTCATCCTTCACTGAAGCAAAGAAATGAACTGATTTCTGGCTTATTTGCTTTAATTTTTCATGTTTAGCAGAATCCACAACTGAAAACAACGCAGAAGAGGACTTTTCTGACACCTCACTATGTGCTGTACATTGATAAAAATGAAACTTTTCTGCAGATTATATGAATTATTTTAGGTGTTGTTCACAGATGTCACTATTTGTATCTGCTGAAAATTACATTTTCTGTCAGTCACACTTTTCGGATGTTAATACATTAAGGTTATTGTTAATAATAAATCACCAAATATAATACAGCTATACCTGTATTTTCCAGAGCCTCTCACCAGAGCATGAACACACCATAAATCAGCCACAAACTTTCAGCTGCAGCGCCGCACAGCAAAAAGGTTACTCAACGATGTGTATAACTGTGATGGATTAACTTGTTCAAGCAAGTCACTACATTTTGTCTTTATAGTGTGCTGAAATGAATGGGAAACAATGGCTGCCAAAAGGCGGGGAAAACATCTAAAAGACTTTTGTATGTAGAAGAATGTTCTGCAGCAATGTAATAAGTTATAACTTTGAGGTTTTTTTTATTTGATAAAATATGCTAAACACTGTTTTTCTTACATTTCTGAATGCAAATAATAATGTGCAAATTTGGAGAGAACGTTATTTTGGCTCTCACAGTCCAAAAACATGCAAAAATCGAAATTGCCCATAGATGTGAATGTGAATGGCTACCTGTCTATTTGTGAGGTTACATTACTGGTGCTTGTATAAATGTGTTTTTCCACATTTCTGTGGATTATGGAGGCATTATGCTTGCAAATGTTACATGCTCTCCGTGATTTACAAATTTGGTAATGCCTTCAACTTTAGCGATCAGAAGTCAGAATAATTTCCAAGAAGTTTCCTGGAAAAAAAAACAATGTAGTTTGGTACAAAATAGGGAAATGTCCTTGAATTTTAAGCAAAGTTAATTCATTTTTTGTTTTTTATTTGAATCTTTATTCTCCACATATGCTGAATATGCTGTATAGATAAATTAGACATTTTTGCATGTACAGCTAACCTGCTGTACGCCACACACTCCCTGTTATTAGTACCAAATTATATAGATTTTTACAGGAAATGTCTTGAAATTACATAAAATAAAACATTTTCACAAGCTCTACTCTACTGCTAAAAAAGCCCAAAGTAGTAGGCTATTAAAACAGAACACTATTGCTAATATTTAAGTTACTCCGTGTTGTAAAATGTATATTGAATATCTTGTGTTTCTAAATTGTAAATACCAAGAAATGAATTCAGGTGTTTCTCACCATTTGCAGTGTTATGTAGCATGAAACAAACAGCCCTGATGATGATAATAATAATAATAATAATAATAATGTGTTCACGTTTGGGTGCTTGTGACTGCATGCACTGGCACTCTCACCTGAATATACATGTTTGTGTGTATTTGGCCAATAGACAATGGAAATATTCTCACCCTGTGCTGTGACAGAAAAAGGTTGTGTTTTGTATTTAAAGACCTTTGTCGATGGATCCGTTAATAGTTTTGCGCCCAAAAGACACTTCTGCTGTTATAATATGATTGATGTGAATTTGACTTAACACTGCCTTTTGGACACTGTGAACTTTTGGTACTCTATATTTTTGTATAATGTACACTGTAAAAAAAAAAAAAAAAAAAGATGAATAAATACATTTTGGTGCCAATATTTTGGGTATCCATGCTAAAAAGCTTAACCGTGATCTTTAAAAAAATAATACAAGGTGCTTTTTTCACACTCAACCAGTCACTAGCTTATCAAGATAAGTTGTATTTATGTATATTTTGGTATTTTTAATCACAAATATTGGAATTCTGAAAAGCATTGAAAAGCTGCACAGTAGCTTAAACTAATTTAATAATCTTTGCATCAAAGATTTTAGACTACTTATACTGTATAAAAGCATTATAAACAAAGTGTGTTACTTGGTGACATCACCACGTTACGGAAGAAGAGGCGGGACTTCAAAGAAGGCTTTTCAGGCAGTTCAGGAGCAGTGTTTCTTTGGTGTGGACTTTGGGCTTTGTAACTTTGCAGACCTTTTACATGCACAAAAAAACGACACTAAAGGAAAGTGAAAAGCACAAAAGCATAGCAGGTCCTCTTTAAGTGGTTTGACTGATGCACAAGCAGGAAGACAAGGGTTACAAGGTGCTCTTTTTAGTGACTTCACTCCCTCAGCTTCCCTCGTGTCTTTAATAATTGACGTCGCTTGAGAGAAGACAGGCATGCAGGCAAGTCCTCAGGTCCACCATTTTGTCCTCTATATGGTGATTATGTTTCTATTTTTCATGTGGGCAGGTCAAGAGAATATGAATAATAGAAGCACCTGGTGGAGGGAAGGGCAGATTTAATAGTCTTTAGATGTAACCAGAAAAACAAAGTTACCTGTGCAGTTATTTCTTTTATTCATTTAAATTAGTTAATCGGTTGTTTAGGCTGGATTGGAGGGGAAAAAGCAACTACAAAGAAGTTAATTTATCATTTAAATTATGGTCCTACCTTTAGCAAATCCACAGTTTATATATTTGGACACAGGGGGCCCATTTGGTACCTTAGGATGAGTGACCACATGGACTCCACTTAGCTCTTCTTGGCACCATAAACCCACACAGGCACTCATGCCCATATGGAAATGTAATATATGACATATATGACCCTATATCAAGAATGATTTAGCCATATATGTTACATATAAGACGATATATTGTCACATACATCATCTGCATATATGAAGATATAGGTTTATAACATATATGAAATATCCATAGTAAAATGTGTATGTACATATATTCAAAATATCTATATGATATATTTTTATATGGTATATGTTGCGACCATATATGTAAACTATCAATATATAGGTTTCATATATAGTTTGTACATATATGTACATGTATGTTTTCTTTAATATACTATGCATAAATGTGTAATTTGTATATTACACATATATACAAATACACATATATTTATAAATATTATTATATTTTATGTATATAAATAATTATATACGCAAAATATTAAAAACATGTATTTTACATAGGTTTCATATATAGTTTGTACATATATGTATATATTTTACTTCATATGTTCATAATAATCTATGCATGTATGTGTAATTTATATATTTCACACATATAAATACATATATGTTATACATATGTTTAACATATATGTATAACATATAATACATATGTGTAAATAGTTATATACATGTTAAAAACATGCATTATACATACATCAACATACATATTTGTAGGTGCTAGACATATATGTCAAAATATGAAATTGTTCTAATTTCTAATAGGTTTTATATATAGATTGTACATATATGTACATATATTTTTTTTACTTTATATGTACATAATATACATAAACACATATCTGTTTGTATAATTGTTCCAATTTCTAATAGGGTTCATATTTTGTACATATATTTCATTTAAGCTTTTTCTTCATATATACATATATTTCATATATGGAAATTCAATATATACATATATTACACTTCCATATGGGTGGAGCCCACATGCACATGATGCACAGATGTTGCATTAATGGTCTCAGACTAGGTGGGATTTCAGAGCTTCAGTCAGATCTTGTACTTGTTCACTGTTCATTTACTGACAGTGAGATAAAAGCCACTGCAAAGGCTCAAGTCTTGGAAATCCTGCTTTCCATGGTGGAGGCTGTAATCCTGTTTGTGTGGTTCAGCAGGGCAGCCTGATCACGACACGCATTTTAATAAAAAAAAAAACAAACAAAAAAAAAAACAGTGTCTACCCATCTTCTGCCAAATATTTAAAAGCAGTCCTCACATCATTGCTCTGAACAGACTGCACTCCAGTGTTTGTTATTCACAGTCCAGTGAGCAGCATCTGAGAGTTTAATCTTCTGGTAAAACCACTGGGTCACTTGGGCACTATATTCGTTTATTTATTCATCTGAATGTCTTTTTTTCCCTCCCATTTGGCAACTGGATCAAATTGGATATTACACATAACACAGAAGATGCAACAATCCCCTTTAAATCTGACTCCGGGGTGTGTTTCCTATCTTAATTCCTACTCATTCTTAACCTCGTACCTAAACATAATGCTATACCATAACCCTTTCTACTGTTAAAAAAGATTTCGCTCCTGTATATTTCCGTCTGGACCAAAGTGGACTGAGCGACCACGCTGCTATAGCATGTCTAAAAAGAGAGAAAACAACTTAATCCTCCCACTTTAAACAGAATTAATCCACCACATCCACTCTTAGAAGATTTGTCTGATCAAAGTGTCTCTGAACACATCAAGACATAAATCCATGAAACAAAGTAGGTCATTTTCTTTTTTTGATGGACGATAGAAAACGGCTCAGACACATATGGAGCTGTTACCATGACATTTGTAGCTCACATGCTTCTTCTGCATAAGCCACAAATAAAGTTTCTGCTCACTTCTTGTTATCCGTGCCACCGGACCATGATGCACCAAAGTGGTTTATATGCGGACCATCCCTCCACGTACACAGATTCAACAGGAAGAGATGGCTATTTAAAGCATAGTGATATTTTGAGGCTGTCCATCTAACTGCTTTTGTCGGCCAGGTGAGTGCAGAGACACTCAGGTGACTCGCAGAGAGACTATAGCCCGCAGATGTGGAGCACTCAACGTCCCAGATGTCTGAATAAGTGGAGCTGGATGGAGGATCTCGCCTCATCGAGTGTTGTTTGTTATTCTCGTCCACCAGAAGGGTCAAAAAAAGAAAAGCCATGGGTTACAAAATTGCTCCTACTAAAAGGCAGAGGTAAAAATGTGTCTGGAGCTGAATTCCTGCAGGGCTTTTTTGACATGGAAGAAATGTTCTATACCACAAATGATGGTGTTATTCCCTGAAAATGTGAGCAAGGTTGATGGCTTACATTTGCATATAACTTTTAATGCAGACACACAATGGATTATGGGATTCTAAGTGTTGCAAGGGTTAGTTTTCCACAAGTCAGAGACCCATGAAGAACAGCATCCCCCTCTAGACCTGCAGCAGTGAACACACACACCTTAGTTTGCACATGGCAGCAGCACTCAAAAACATCCTCAGCATGCTTTTACTGGTGCTTTTATTTTGACAATGCTTCCATCTGCTGGGCAAAATGAGAGACAGCACAGAGTTTTCTGAGAGGAAGCACATGCTGTAGATCTAAAAGGAAGGGTTTTGCACAATCTGCGTGGAAGTATCATCGCATCAGACATAAACTTCATCAGTGATCTCAGCTGGAAGTGTTTGAACAAAGTGTTGGGGACTGATGAAACCCAACTCTGGCCACGCTCACCAACTGGGGAAAATAGGATTTTTTTTTACCAAGCTTTTAATTAAAAGAACTGCTTGGCAGCAATTAAGCATGAGGACGGATCTATTATGCTTTGTGTGTCTGCCAGTATAGCACAGGAAGAACTGTACATATATAAAGGGAAGAATAAGTTCTGATAGATATCCTGGTGAGGGTAAAATATCAGCTAAATGTTTGTTACAACAGGACCCAAAACATACCTAAAAATAAATCATGGACTACATAAACTAATTAAAGCGTTTTATAGATGTGATGAGGACTCAAAACATGTATGACCCAATTGCTTACTTCTGAATTATCAGCATTCAGAGAAGAGATGGAGGAAGCATAATGCAAATTCAAGCTGGCTTCAAGAAACGGACTTATGCAGGGGTGCCCAATATCATGCCAGAAATTCAACATTCAACACATTATGGTTTGCATGCACAATTCCTGTTTTCTTGCAGGAATTATCTTTTCACTTGGACCAGTAGTTCCCAGCTTGTGGGTCAGGTCCCTCTCATAGGTTTGCAAGATAAATATAAGGGGGCGCAAAACAATGCAGCACAACAGAACACAACAGGAAAGCAAAATAAATAAGTCAATAGATGAATATTTGCTTTTTTCTATTACTATTATATTACTATGCTATTTCCTTTTTTTTTGTGAGTTACTGTGAAACATTGCCTCTAAAATTTACTCAGATAACTACTTCAGGCTACTTTTTGGTTGACTTAAACTCATAGAAATAGGCAACCTTCACAATGTTTTTTCTTCATTTTAAGGGGACCCAATCCAAACATGTTGGGACCCACTGACTAAGAAGAAGACCAAGGTTCAAGGTTCTTTATTTGCAATGAAAATCTTGAGTCTCTATTAAAGTTCCTGCAACAATGTTCATAAAATATGCATATAAAAGGGGAATCACACAGTAAAAGCAAAAACATAAGTAAATACAAAATAGTAATGTCAATGTAAATTTTGTGGAGGACAAAACAACAGATGTGTGTGTAGCCTGACTTGTACCATTACCATATTAAATGATGGTAACATTTTTATTCTTACAATAAATTGCAGCTTAAATGTGTATCTTTTATTACTCCATGTTGCTGTGTTGAGACTAAAATAACTCCTCCTATGTCTAAAATAGTTACCTTGCACCTCTTTAAGACAGTTAACCTCCTCCTCAGGCTAATTATAGCTTCCCTCCCCCCCTAAGGGTTTGTAGAATAGTCTCGTCCATCACTCAGTAGCAGCTGGCTGTGAGTGGCTGGAGGAAAGAGGAGAGAAAGCAGAGTTAGCAGGAAGAAGAAGAAGAAGAACACACCTGTCTCTAGTCTCAGGTGTGCTCACATGTCCTGCAGCTGTGTGGTGTGAAGCTGGAGCACACAGCCCGGAACCCGACACCCCTCCGCTGGACCGGACCGGAGCAGCAGCAGCAGCCAGCCCTCTGGACCGATGTCCTGGCAGAAATGTCCCGACACATCTACATACGGAACAAGATAGGCGAGGGCATCCAGGCGCCCATCTTCCAGGTAACTCAGTCTGGCTGCAACTGGTTCTTCATAGAGCTTTTCACATTAAAAGCACTAATACATAGTCATAACTTCTGTGAAATTGGTGTTAAAATTGCAATGTAGAGCAGAGAGTCACTTTTACTAGCTATGTGAGAAGTGTAGGTTTTTAAATAATACAATATAGATATTTAAAAAGCACCAAAAAGTGAACTAATTGCACTGTTAAAGAAGTCCATACTGTACTATAGTGCATGTGCATACACCTTTTCACATTAAAAGCACTAGTAAATAGTCATAACTGCTGTGAAATTGGTGTAATTTTGCAATGTAGAACAGAGAGTCACTTTGAAGTTTTGAAGTTTTGAAATAATAAAATATAGATATTTTAAAAAAAACACTAAAAAGTTAACATACATTAACAAATGACATGGTTGAGGAAGTCCATACTGTGGTGACTGAAGACTCCTCAGTTCTGTTATAGTGCATTTATAGATAAATATGTACATTTATATCAAGTTTTTTTTATGCACAGTTGATTTTTTGTGAATGGTACAGACTTGCATATGGTAGAGATAGTAGTGATACAAACTCTGTTTTTATTGTCTTCTATAGTGTAAAAAGGAGCCGTCAGACTTTCATATTTGTTTTACCTTTTTTGTCTTCTTCTGAATGTCTTTAATAAAAAGACACTTTTACCAGCTACGTGAGAAATGTAGGTTTTTAAATAATTAAATATATATATTTAAAAAACACCAAAAAGTTAACAAATTGCACTGTTGAGGAAGTCCATACTGTGTTGACTGAAGACTCCTCAGTTCTGTTATAGTGCATGTGCATACACCTTTTCACATTAAAAGCACTAATACATAGTCATAACTGCTGTTAAATTGGTGTAATTTTGCATTGTAGAGCAGAGAGTCACTTTGACCAGCTGTGTGAGAAGTGTAGGTTTTTAAATAATGAAATATAGATATTTAAAAAACACCAAAAAGTTAACAAATTGCATGGTTATAGGAGTCCACACTGTGAAGACTCCTCAGTTCTGTTATAGTGCATGTGCATACACCTTTTCACATTAAAAGCACTAATAACTAGTCATAACTGCTGTTAAATTGGTGTGAACTTGCAATGTAGAGCAGAGAGTCACTTTTAAGTTTTGAAGTTTTGAAATAATCAAATATAGATATTTAAAAAAGACCAAAAAGTTAACAAATTGCATGGTTGAGGAAGTCCATACTGTGGTGACTGAAGACTCCCATGTTCTGTTATAGTGCATGAATTTGCCTTATAGATACATATGTACATTTAGATCAAGTTCTTTTTTATGTACAGTTGATTTTTTGTATGGTACAGATTGATACATCTTAAGTCGTTTTGTAATGATGGAGGTTATTATGGTTATAATTTAAAGTGTTATAATGTTATTGATTGAATAAATGACCATGTCAGTGTTATTCTTGAGGACTAAATGCGCACAGAATTTAGTTTTCATTATCTTTAATCATGTCTTCGTCTAGCTGAAATATACGTGTATACTGTGTATATAAGGCTCTTCAACCTCAGTCAACCAGCCTCCTGACCATCCATGAAGCATTTATTTTAATAGGCTGTTAACTGTCACAGTCTCCTTCCTCAGGTAAAGCACCATGGTGGGCTTCAGCGATCAATATCACTTGTAAACATTTGACATTTTATTGATGCTGCTATGTGGAGCACAGTTTAATACAAATATAGCAGAGTAACTAAACATATTCTTAAAGGATGTAGACGTTGCTTCAGGTAAGGCGGTTCTGTGTATAAAGAGAAAGGAGTATATATATTTCCCCATTAGATAACTGATTACTCATTTTTCTTCAGCTCAGTGGATCATCGGAGGCTACAGGCTGATATTAATAGCCGGGTATTCATAGATATAGCCAACTTTATCCTTCATCTCTCTTCTTGGCTGTTGGCTTGAATCGAGAGAGACAGAAGAGAGATGGTGACCCAGATTAATGCCCCTGTTTTATAAATTCAGGGAAGTAGGTTTATTTTTTTTTTTTTTACAGTGACATTGTCATTAACTCTGGAGACTTGAACAGAAATGGGGCAAATCACTGGCAGATAATTAATTTAGCTCCCTGGAGATTAACTCTGCGGGTTATATTTAGACTTTTTTTTTGGGAGAGAAGAAGAAAGAATGAGAGAAAGTCAGGGAGAAAAGTAAGTAGGCAAGGCAAACGTATAATTCAAAAACATCCAGTACATTATGACTTCTGGGTGCTGTGGCGTTCAAACTAATATCTTGTAAAGTTGACCTTATTATTGTACCGTTGACATCAAAACCCATTTAGGAAAAGAGCGTCAGCCAAATGTCTAAAGTGCATGATTTGCTACCTTGCATCGTGTATTAGCTTGAGATTTAACAGATGCTCATTAAGAACATTTCATAGATAGATAAAAAAAAAAGTGTTTCTGCTGGTTGAGATCTTGTTTTTTTTTCCCATACAGGTGAATCGAGGGACTTATTCCAGGAGGAGCCGACTCAAGAGGTCTGATGGCAGCACCACCTCCACCAGTTTCATCCTCAGACAGGTACTGACATGCAAAGAAAGGCCTGGGGTTGCGAAATTTATGGATTGTCATTGTGTTTATTCAAGTTAAACTTTTCCACTCCACCTCTCTGTACCATAGACCTGTTTTTTAAAATATTTTTTAGGGGGGTACAGGGGGTATTTAGGCGGAGATAGCAGGTCAACAGTAGATGTCACATAGAAGTGGTGTACATCACCTGAAAGCTGGGAACCTGAAAAATAATTTAAGATGCAGCTCAGCACTGTGTGTCAAGTTGTTCTAGTCATAAATCTGAAATTAAAAAAATAATTAAGTAATTCAAATAAATTGTAAAAGTGTATCAGGGCTAAGAACATTATAATAGAAGTATACGATGGTCATTACCATGCTCACTATTCACCTTATATCACCTTCACTCTAGCTCTTTACTGTTACAGCCTCTGACAGACAGTGAAGTCGGCGAGTGGAAGAGGGAAAGATGGAGATTTTGATACATTCATAGCTTCAATTTCAGGATTTATTACATATTATATGTTGAATATTGCATATTGAATCACATGGTTTTCTGCATCAGAATGCACGTGCATGACACGACCGCGGGGATGACGTGATGCACATCATTATCGACTGCAGAGGGCGGTAATCTGCTGTCAGCAGAAGGTAGCAATTTGCAAGTAAAAAAGAAGACTGCGAGCCCAGAGATTTGTTCTCGCACTAAGGATGATTTTTCCTTGATAAGTGGGTCTCACAACAGTGGAGAAAAATACATGTTGCATTAGAAGTTAAGTAATATACACAGTTATTGCCAAGTTATCTCTGTTTTAATTTGAAAAACACGCAATTTAGATAATCCTTAAAACACTGTTCTTATTTCAGTGCCTCACTGCAAACATCACAGATAGGGCTTTTATGATTTCCTTTGGAAAGATAGTGTCAGCATAGAAAGGTGACTTATTTATGTCGTAAATTGCAATGTTTCAGTCCTCACTTTTCTTAGTATTTTCAGTAGGGTTTATCTCAAATGGCCAGCTCATATGCAAACTCCTCGCTCTGACGTACAGTGCTTTATATTACCAAGTGAGGAGCGGAAAGGAGGAAGATGTTTGCTGTCTTCTTCAGCTGCCAGATAGTGTGTCATATTTATGATGGCTATTTCTTTTGATAAGTATTTAGAGCTCCTTGACGGATGCTGTTATTTGTAGTAGTGTGCTGTTGATGTTCATACTCTTGCGCATTTTGCAGGGTTTCATTGAAGTTTTAGGTTTTTTAGCAAGTTTCACCAGGTACTAATGGACATTAGTGGGTTTTAGGATGGTCTAGAGCAGATAGAAGTGGTTGCTGTGGCTGCCTGGTTGCTGTATATTTGCCTGATATTTGCAATTTTAGGTTTATCATTTAGCTAGTAAGACTCTGAACTGGGTCTCCCTTTGATTACGTTACGTCCGGTGTTTTGTTTTCTGCTGTGACATTATGGTTTGAGTTGCTGAGGTCAAGCAAACATATTTTTCCCTTGGCTGCTAATCATATCTCGTACCGTTATTTAAGCAATCATCCCTTAAATTCACATAAGTTATTTATTAATCCCCATGAACAGATCTAGCCCCCCAACAATCAACTCCATTCCTGAGACCGGTGCTTTGTTCAAGGGCAACAGCAGGAGTATTCCTGATCCCTAACACAAGCTGTCCCTTTGATTTCTAATGCAGAAAGTTAAACGTTTTAACCAGAGTAAGTGATATAGGCAAGATTACTGTACAATGTATTGCATAATGTATACAGCGTAATGTATACACTATATTCCGTTTTAGTCGTCCAAAATCATTCCTTTCAGAAACAACAAAACTAGCTATTTGAGATCTTACGCTGTGACAGATTATGAAAATGCTGCATTCACATGGAATAGGCAGACTGTAGACGGCAGACGGATAACACCTTCTGGACAGCACGGGACAAACAAACAAACAGGCTAAATGAAACAAGCATGACGTCATGTCGGTACTCGGTGATGGAATGAAATATATTAAATCAAATTGTGTCTACTATTTTATGTAATTATTGTAATAATGCATGTATCTATAAAACGCAGCTTTCTCTTAATATTCTATCACAAACTTAAACAACGTTCTCCTTGTGTGAGGGAGCTACGTAACATCCGGTTGTAAATCCCATCGTGGAGTACGGCAAAAAGTTAAAATATCCATCACTAAAATGATATCCGGTTTGCCGTCTGCCTGATTCCATGTGAATGCAACATAAGATTTAACCTCTCGTTCATTTGGATATAAGAAATTTAAAGATGAAATAGATTAGTCAATCAATTATTTATTTAAGTCACTTACCAAACAAAATATGCCAAACATTCACTGATTCCTTCTCAAATGGGAAAATTAACTGCTTTTCTCTATTTGTTATCAGAGTTTTGGACTGTTGGTTTAAAAAAGCAATTTGAACGTCACCTTGGTGGCCACATGTTGGTTATTTTACCAACTGATCCCATACTTATATTTAACTGTTATAAATGAATAAAGAACTAGGGCTGGGTATTAATATTTGTGTCCATACCATACGCTATTTTTGGAAATTTAATTATTTTTTTTATTCATTTAACAAAATATAGTCAGTGTTAAATTAAAGTATTGAGGTTTGATACTCAGCATTATAAAGGATTCAGTATTTATCCACCAGAATAAATTAACTGTAAATGAAATATCCATATAATAAATTTCGGTTGGGTGCACTTGGAGGAATTTAATCTCATTATTTCTAAAAATTCTGGCTACGGCCCTGGACCAAAGTGTCCCATTTACTTACACTAAATATCCCTAAAATATAAATACATGTATGGAGACTAAAGCACATGATGCCTGTCTTTTTTTTTATTTTTACTTTAGTAGTATAGAAATGTGATTCTCAAGTGGACAACATTTTTTAAATCCATGGATCCAGTGCATAAATTCATCAGACCTCCTTGTATGATCAGAACCAGATTGTCTGCATTTGCTCTTTCTAGAGAATAAATAAGAGTGAGGATGAGCTTTAACAGGCAAATGGAGGATGCTGCTCCCCTCTTTTACACCTCCATCCCCCTCCCCCGGTTCCCACTAACCTCCCCGCACTAAAAAGGAGAGCGCTCATCCAAGCTGAGTGGACAGCCAGCCAGCCAATCCGCTCCGTGCACATTGGCTCTGTCATCAGGCTTGGATATTGAGGAAGGATCCACTGCTCCGCTGCTGCCGCTGCCGCTGCTGCTGCCGCCGCCTCTTGCTGCTCGTTGTGTATATGTATATGTGTGTGTCTGTGTGGGTGTATGTGTGTGTATGTGTGTGTGTGTGTGTGTGAACGCCTGATGAAATGAAATGCCAGGATTGGGCTACCTCCAAGGAGAGCCTCTCCATCCTATAATGTGAGCCAGCCAGCAGCGCTGTGAGACCAGGGAGAAGCTGCATCCATCAAGCGACGGGCCTCCGGAGGACCAGGCGTGATCCAACGGGAGGAGAGATTTTGGAGGAAAAAAAAAAAAATTATTCTCCTCTGCTGTGGAGAGAAGGGATTGTCGTCATCCCCCCATCCATCCTTTTTTTTCTCTCTCTCTCTGTGGTGCCCCCTCCTTCCTCCTTCGCCTCCACTCTCATCTTTTCCCCCTCATTCTTCTAGAGGCGCTCGTTGGAATATCAAACCTCCATGTATGACAATTTGTACCTGCATGGATTTGAAGACTCGGAGGCGGTGAGTGTTTGGATGTGTGTGTGTGTGTGTGAATCTGCTTTTGCTCTCTCTCCCTTTTTTTTTTTTTTTTTTTTTTGTTTATTGATGAAAGTAGCTCAGCTGTGCACACACACACACATAAGAGGCCTTTGATGGGTTCGCCAGCGGTACAGCGTAGCGTGATCGTGGGCTATGCTTGGCTGGAAGGGGGTTGGGTGGGTGGGTGTTGGTGGTGTGTGTGTGTGTGTGTGTGTGTGTGAAAGGGGGGTGCACATTAGGCAGATGGCTTCTGACGTGTGACATTCACACAGTTCTGCATATATGTCTCTGTATCTGTATGTGCGTGTGATGTGTGGTTCTTTATGTGCCGTATATGTGGCTCTGTAGACCTGTAAGAACGGACCGTCAGGAGACCACCAGGAGCCAGCAGGAGCCATTTAGTGTTCATCACACTCTGTACCTCTCAGAGATGGACCGAGCCGCGATTCAAAGAAGGAAGATGGAAAGATGTTAATACTCCATTTCTCCCCCCCCCTAAGGCCCATTAAAATGGCCAAAAAATTCAGATGACACATTCATCATGTGCCTCATTTCTGCATTTATCACTTAAAAAAAAAGAAAAAAAAAAGAAATGCAGCAAGGTATTTTTTTTTTTTTATCTGACCCTGCGACTGCGTGATGTATAGGCTCTGCCGAGGCTCGGAGAAACATGCATCGTGATGTCATTAAGTGGATTCTGATGTTGATGAGTCACATGCTGAAGCTACTCCATTGGATAATAGCTCGGATGCTACAGTGCAACCTCAAAAGCGTCCACACAGATGCACGAAATGATGCTCAGAGTGACTTATTAGTGTTGGATTGAGGGATTTTTCTAAAAAAATGGAGGTAAAATGTACAGCTAACGTTGGTAATTGGTAGCTTTTTATGCTTGAGTGTGAGTTGTGTATGCAGAAACAGGAATCTGTTGTATTTGTGACTATAATAGCAGTCCAGCAATTTAAATGAAACCATAAAAACATTGGATCCTACAAGTCCCATAATGCAACATCATTTTCCACATGCCTACATCTTCCAAACGCCTCATCCCTGGTTTGTTACACAGGCTTTTTGTTAATTCATCTCAAGCTTAGATAACTGTGATGACATCACTATGACATCATCAGGGGGGTTATTCACAAAAGCTCCTCCAGAGACCAAAACCTAATACAACAGTTTTCACAGACTAGTAGTTCTTCTCGTGACGAGTAGCCTGATCTCGACGTGTGAAATTGGTGGAATGCCCCTTTAATAAAAAAAACAGTCCAGCTGACCTATTAGAGTGATGAATCTGTAATCTGTCCATTCTTGGTTGTCGTAAAAAAGACCCACTATAAGCTTAATATTTCCTAAAATTAAGAAACCGTTTTAATTCCCCCACTTTGTGATTGGATGCACACGAGTGTGCTGAAGTCAGGCCTTGCTGCTGCTGGCTTGTAAAAAAAAAAAGCGAAAAGTGCTTAGCTGTGATGACTAGCTTGATTGATCTTCTTGAGACTAATGGTCTTCCTTAATTGAATCATCATTAGTTGGCTGATTGTTTAGATTAAGACAGCAGAAGGAGGCACTTGGTCCAGTCATGTCCCAGCAAAAAAAAAAAAAAGTAGCATTACTGGAATTTGCACTGTGTGGCAGGATGGACTACTGCAAGTCTAGCATCTCTGGAGGCACTAAAGTGATTTAGAAATCCCTGATGGTGTGCAAGGAAACGGACAGCAAGGAAACAAAACCAAAATCTAAAGAGATGCAAAATACCATTTTTCCTGATCCTATACTATTGCTCATCAATCAATCAATCTAGAGTACAGTTTGCCATTATTTGCCATTCATTTAGATTTAAAAGGCTTTCAAAGTAACTTGAAAGTAGCTAAACTTGTGCCGATAAAGCCTATTGCTTTGGTGTTGAATCTTACTGCTAATGTTTGGTGTCACCAAGGACACATTTGAAAATCAGTGGTCCAACTTTGAAATACGGATGGAGAAATCTGTGTGACAGCAACGTTGAGAATCCAACTTTCTGGCAATCTAAAGCCGTTTCTGTGATCTTTTGTTTTGCATGTCAGAGTAGCTGAATATGGCATACTTGAGTTGTTAGTAATAAGGCAAATTCTCCCTAAAATAAAGCACAGAATTCAAATATTGCTAGTTGAAATGATAGCCAGTCAGTGTGAATAAAAGGTTTCACCCACAAAGTCAATTTCAAACACATCTCTCCTCTTTATATACAGTATGTTTGATATGTACAGTTGCTTAGCATGCTGTCAGACACCTGGCACATACTCGTCTCAGTGCAGCAGCCCAGGCTTTTGGTTTAAACTCACCCATTTCTGCCAAGAAAAAAAACCGAATACATGAAAACTTAGGCATGAAATCAAATAAAACAATTTTTCAAAAGTCAGATAGTGAGATACTAAATAAACTGCTTGATTTAGTTTGGCAGAATCTAATGATTGTGACGTACTATCTTCTGAGTTTGTCTTGCTATCTAATTCTGACTTATATCATAATTTTGACTTACTTTCTCACAATTTAGTCGATTAGTTGACTAATCGGTTGTTTTGGTCTTAGTCGACTACAATTTCTTTAATGAATTAGTCGTTTTTTATGCTTTTTTTTCATTCTGAATGACTTATTTCCAAGAAACTTGTGAGCACATCTCTGTTAAACACATCATTTAAAGTGGTGCTTTTGTCGATTAAATCAACTAATTGCTTAGTCGACTAAATCGTATCGAGTGTTAGTCGACTAAGAATTTCTTTGGTCGAGGACAGCCCTAATTTAGACTAATTAGATCATAACTGTTACTTAGTATCTCATCATTTTGATTCGCCATGTGTAGTTTTTTATCATCCATTTTTCCCTTTTCATGGCGGATATGGTCTTCCATATAATTACGACCAACCAGGACACTGATGTTGCCACACACTTTAGTCTCGTGGTTATGTACGAGCTAATGTGTGGACTATGTGCACAAGGCGTGGATATTTGCTGCACTGTGTGTGTGTCAGTGTCACGTTTCACGGCCATATGGAACGATTGTGCAGCGAAAGAAAAAAACTGAACATCCCGGTCCAAAAAGATGCAGGAACCGCTCTGCCTCTTTGTGGGGAGCGGCGATCAAAGTCGTCACTATCCAGAATTGTCTGGAAGTGTGAGATTGGCTGCGTGTGGTCGTACAAAACTGCTGACAGCACGGGAATGGGAAATTCCACTTTGTCTGAGATGCTGCTGGCAGTCGGCTCTTTTCTACATCATCCATTTCACCTGTTCTGCATGCAGAGCGCCAAGCCACCAGTCTGGACTTGGCAACGCAAGTTGATGTGAACCCCCCCCCCCCGAATCTCAGGACAGTCAATGGTCCCATAAAGAAGCTTTTTCTTAAGTGGACCTCATTGTGCTTTTGCAGTGCTGGTCCTTTTGGCTGTCACTGGGATGAAGCTACAGTACATCCTTCTTTTACAGTGTTAGAGCTTATGTGCTTTTGTCTTCGTCAGACGGACAATTCAGGTCATTCTGTCCACACTTTTTTCTGACTTTACATCCTTGGTTTTGTGCCTTGATCACACATTTAAAGTACTGTGGACAATTCCTGTTCCTCTAAATGAAGCTTTGCCCACTGTACTGGCTGGGAAGGGTAAAAATATTACAGCAACTTTAGCTGACTTGAAGGTCTAGACTATTTTTAACTGCCTTTAGCAGAGCTCTAGTACATGACTCTGGTCTCTGAAACAATGGGAAAACATCTCGAGACAGACTTCGGCGGTGACCAAATGCTCCCAGTATCCCCAGCAAGATCTCCAAATAAGTCCATAGTTCCTCTACCAATGTGAGTTTGCATCCCAGCTATAACCTACCGTGTCATTTCTTGCTTTGCAGGGCTCAGCTGATTCATATACTAGCAGACCATCAGACTCAGATGTCTCTCTGGAGGAGGAGCGGGAGGTGCAGGCCCAGGTCCAGAGCCAGAGCCCAAGCCAGAGCCAAGGACCGGGACAGAGCCGCCAGGAGAGGGAGCAGCAGGCCTCCACTCAACTGGAGAGAGCCAAGGTGGCCAACCTGTGACACGGCTTTGGCCAAAATCAATCTGCAGCTAGTTCATGTTTTTTCCTTAAAGTCTGGGAAATATGAATGAGAACTGGCTAAGTGTATGTGTATTCATCCCTCCAGACTAAACCTGTGGCCTTTGCTGTAAGGACCAACGTCAGCTATTGTGGCGCTCTGGATGAGGATGTTCCAGTACCGGCCACCGCCATCTCCTTCGACGCCAAGGATTTCCTCCACATAAAAGAGGTACGTGTGTACTTTTTAATTAAACATGACATCTACTGTGTATATATACTGCAATGTGAAACATGAACTTATAGATTTAAACATTTTTCTCCTTATGTTTTTGTTCCTCCTTTTTTTTTTTTAACGTTCCGGTGTTCAGAAGTTCAACAACGACTGGTGGATCGGCCGGTTAGTGAAAGAGGGCTGTGAGATCGGCTTCATCCCCAGCCCTCTGAAGCTCGAGAACATCCGGCTCCAGCAGGAGCAAAAGAGAGGACGAGTCCAAGGGTAAGTAGCAGAAAAACACAACTCGTCTCACTAAACTAAGCATCATATGGTCACACAACACAGAAAATGATCATTAGAGGTAGATTTAACTATAAAAGGCACTTAAGATATGTAAGAACTTTGATATTTTCAATAAAAATGAATTGGTTAACAGCTTAATATATGGAAAACCAACACCCTAGCAAAATTATCTTTTCTTTTCTATGGAAAAGAGACACATTTTTTACTTAAGCAGCCCTTAAATAACAGCTGAACAGCTCGCTGACTGAACTCTATGACCCTCCGCAGTTGGTCAAAAATATCATCCAACCATTCCTTTCATTGCCTTTTATTTTCATCTCCATGCTGAAGCTTTGTGTATTATTATTATTATATGTTCAAACAACTTCTGAATACCAGGCTTTGCTCATCACTGTGTCTGGTATAACAGGTTTACCACCACTTGATCTCATTACCTCAGTTTATGATCACATTTGTCAACCATCATGCGACTGTCTGACACAGAAAACACTCAAACATGCCACTAATTGGTTGATTTTGTTCATGGTCATGTACTCGGTATTGTTTTAACGGCCTGAAGTTGAGTTTACATTCTCCAGTTACACAGAAATTACACCGGGGTGGGGTTTTGAAAAGTGGATTATTTGATATTCTGATATTTGTGAGACCGTTTTAAGCGAAACAAACAAATGATAACACTTGAAAAAGCCTTTTAGACCATTATGGGAGGGATTCAATTTGCAAAAAATAGAGCTTAATCAATTAGTCCATCAACAGAAAGTTAAAACAACCGATTGATTTTTTTCAGTCATTTTTCAGTATTTTCTGACATTTTATGTACCAAAAAAATTATTCATAATTGAAAATAAAATAAGTTTGAACAGGATTTGTACAGTTATGTTTATTTTGGACATGTGACAAATATGTAAAAACAAAAAGAACAAATAAAATGAACAGTAGACACATAGCAAACTCTTAAAATACTATTTCTCAATATAAATAAATAAATATTATATATAAATATTGCATTTCTGGAAATGTGGGAATTTGGACTCATGACTTCACTCATTTCTAAACATCCTGGCTCTGATTTTGTGTAAGAATTGTTGAATTTAAGAAATAAAGAGCCACTATAGTCCACAGATGGAATACCAGTTTTTGCCCTACACCCAAATTGTATTAATTTGTATACATTTTGCTGCAGAGCAAACACTACGGAGGCTCTATTCTGTTGGTGTCTGTCCATACAGCTCCTGAGCAGACCCGGGTTACACTAATACAGACACTAAAATGATTTAATCCGATACAGTAGCATCGTTTCTGTCCAGTACCTCCTTGGTAAAAGATAATAAGCTCTCGGATTCTGTAAATCTCTTTGACCCAGGTCTGCTCATGACTCATGACTATTTACTCCATCACTTCTCCTCACGCCGACTGTACCAGTGAAACACTTTCAATAGCTGTAATTAGCGCTCCTATCAGCCTCCTAGTTTCCGTGTGTGTGTGTAATGTGTCTTGAAGGTTCTGTCATCCAGAGTTTGTACAGTAACTCACATTGCACTTCCTCAAGCCTCGTTGTTGAGGTTAAGACTAATCTTACCAGACTGGAGGACGTTTCACTTACTAGCACGGCTTCTGTGGCTTTGTCACCGAGCCTCACAGACGAGGATTTGAACCCCATTAACCAGGACTACATTTTCACTGTAACTGAAAGACAGTAGCTCTACATGAGGTATGCTGCCTTCCACAGATGTTGGGAAGTCTGAATTAAAAATAAATAAATAAATAGATGGATAAGCCCCTTGAGATTGAATTTGGAGTTACAGCTGAAAAGTTAAACGTTAAAGGGAGTAAATGCAAACAAGACCACTTTACTTTTTGTCAATTCAATATCAGATTCTTTGTTTTTTGTACTCTCTTTTTAAAATTTTTAACATTTATTTGTAGCCCGATTATCCACACTGTAGTATAAAAATGATTTTTACTATATTTGGCACTTTATTTACTTATTTAACAAATTTTTTTAGCCTTTTTGAATATCTTGAAAAGTGCTCTATGAATAAAAAAATCTTATTTTTAGGGCTGTCAAATTCAAATATTTAATCGCATGATTGTCCATAATTAATCACAAATTAATTTGTGAATTTTTATTGTCAAAACGTACCTTAAAGGGAGATTTGTCAAGTATTTAATACTCTTATCAACATGGGAGTGGACAAATATGCTTGCTTTATGTAAATGTATGTATATATTTATTATTGGATATTATCACTGTTAGATCTTAAAGAGGTTAATTAAAAATCGCAAGTTGCCCTAAATTAGTGGCGTTAAAACGTATTTGCGTTAACGCGTTATTGTCACATAACTTTGACAGAACAACACAGAAAAATGTTCTGTTAATGAAGTTGATATTATTTTTGTCCTTGCTAATAGCTTATTTTTGAGAGCTCAGATGTTGGCCTCAGTTTCTCCACAGGCAAATTTTGCAAATCCTCCAAATAAAAATGTCATTGGTGTTTTAATTATTATTTAATTATGGTTTTTATGTAACTGATCAGCTGTGAATTTCAGACTTCCAACTCCTGTATGGAACTCAGCCTTACATACATTTGGACTTTTCACTGCATGCTGCTCAATATTCTCATCCCGTGTAAAGTCAGCCCAGGTATCAGTCATAAAATACACACTGACCATGCAGGATACTCCTTAATTACAAACTGAATGCCTTTCCACGTGTTAGTCAATATTAAGGCCTTTACACACCGGGGGCGTTACGAATAAACAACACGAAAATGCAAAATATTTGCCTGCGAATATTATATGTCTAGGGCTTTTATTGTGAAAGGTAAGGACGTAAAGAGTGGATCTGGTCTGTGCTGCCTTTGTCAAGGTTGAAAGGAATAATAATAATATATTTATATATAATAAATTTGGACTACGGAGCATCCGTGTTGTTTTATAAATATAGGCGCAACTCAACCCGCTCCGCACAACGTGATAGGTTGAAGCCTTTATTTGCGGTGCGAAAGCTCAGAAAATCGACTTTGTTCCGAAAAAAAAATCCTCTTAATATTCGAGTTCTGTGTGAAAGTACTCATGACAAAAACAACATTTCAAAAAAATATGTTGATGCGCGAATTAATCGCATGAAAAAAAAACGCTGCCGGTGTCTAACGGCCTTTACTGTGAATATAACAATATAATAATATAATAAAATATCATATTTTATGGCCATGGACGGCTGACGTCAGTGGATTTGCTGCTTGTGTTGACAACCTTACAATTTCTGTTGCCAAGTGGAAGATGTAATCACCCAAAAAATAGTAATTACAATGAATTAGACGTGAACATTTTGCAGTTTAAAGCTCATATTTACAGTCAATCTTGCAAAACTTGAATGCACCATTTGTTTTTTTCTACCTTTTTTCCATCTATTAAACCCTATCATTAAACAGTATTTATTCTCCCATGTTTTGCACCTTTCCTCTGCAGTAAATGATAAGTTTAAGCCTTAGCAGTTTTATTTTTTTCACATTTTCCACATTAATACCACGGTGTGTTTCTGTCTTTCTTTATCCCCTCTTGTCTTTTCCAGTAAGTCTGGAGGGAACTCTTCTTCCAGTGTAGAGGATGAGGTCTCTGCCTCTATCCGACCCCTCATATCCTCGGCAGGTGAGGACATCGGACAGGGGGAGAGGGCTGTTAATAGCCAGCCGCCAGCTTAGAGCCAAGCTTCCTGCTCCGCATCCACATAGAGAGAATAAGACCCTTCCCATGTCTCTGCATAGAGCATAAGTTCACTGCGTAGAGTTGTTGGTACATTTTCCCATGATCCTCCTCTTCCTCCAGTTGAGGACTGCAGGCGTTCTGAGACTGGGGCTTACCAACGACAAGACTATGAACCCCCCTGAACTGCACTCATGTGACTTTGTGAATATAACCTTAGGACAATAGAAACACTTTTTATATATATGTATCATGCCGGTTAGGTTTCATTTGCTAAGTTTCTTTATGTGAAGCGCGTTTGAACGTTTCTGAGACATTCTGGTGACGCCTCCTCTAGCAGCAGCTACTGACGACCGTCTTCTCTCCCCTCCTACAGGAAAGCAGAAACAGAAAGTGGTAAGTTGGTGACGGTAAAAACCTCAACTCACTCACCATCCACCAGACTCTTGTTGCTGCCATCATTAAAATGACAGGAAGTTACGACCTCATGTCACGTCCTATAGGGCACATAATACTTCAGCCCCACCGAAGTATACAGTGCCAAGTCATCACCATTCCTGTGATGCCAAAGCACCGTAGTGCCAAGTGTTAGAACTGCAACTTCCTTTCCACATGATACTTTTGATCTTAGTATTTTTGATAAAGATAATGTCAGCAACTATTTATTTTAAATCAGAAGAAACCTTATTAAATACAAACAAGACTGAGGTCTAAGAACATACTGAGATGTTTGCTATTCTTTGAGCCTTGCCAGCAGTGAGACGAGGACTAGGATTAGGTTAGGACACGGTTAATATGTGACCTGAGGATGGTGCTAGGAGATAAGGCCACAGATTCATTAAAATCAAAATGGATTATTATCCCCTTAGATGAATTTCATGACAATGAAGATACCTCCAGCCACTACGGGAGCAAAGAAAGCAACCGAATACCTAATTGTGAAATATAACCACTACTAAATACTCGATGTTGAACCTGAAATTCTAGTCAATTTACAGCATAGAAATATTTCTGAATTTACGCGGTTTGAATTCTCAGATTCAGATAGAAAACTCAGGTGTCCAATAAATAATACATTTAATAAAAATGTAATAAAAATAAATAAAAATTATGTCAAGAAAAAAAAAATGTAATTAAAGACAAAAAAAAATAAAACCTGAATATTTTTTACTTAATTAGTTATTACTGTAAACCTTAATTATTAGATCCAAAAATGACTTTGAATTGAGCGACTTTGGACAATAAAATCAGTGAACACTGAGACCTAAAGCTAGTAAGTGGTCCTTGAGTCAAGGTGTTTTTTCATAATTGGTCCAGAATTGGTCCAGAATTACCTTTCTCTCTCAACTTGAATATATTTATTTTTTGAAAACTGAATATTTTCTATTTGAATATTGTGAACCCTTGAAAAAGATACGCAAAATCACATTTTTAAAATTATATAAATACCCACGTACATTTTACAGAGGAAAATTCAGACCACATCACAGACCAAGTAAAATGTTTCAGTGTTATACGTGTAGTGGTATTCAACATTATTATTTTACTATTTCAATTTTAAATATCCACAAGTGATTACATTTTACAATTCGGTATTCAGTTACTTCTAAGTATCCATCCATAGCCAGTGTCTAGGGTGTAACTCTATGGTGTAAATACATAATAGCTACCACTCTGGCATGGTACAGTGTCGTGGTGCGACTTCTTTTCGTGATACTTTTGTCTGGTATTGTGTTAATTGGGCCAGAGTAGCCATCACATCCATCCATCCATGTAGTAAATGATACAAATGTATTAGTCTGTCAAAATGTAATAACAAGTTACTTTAAATGTGTTGAAAACACAAACTAAATCTGTTAATTAAGTAGCTTATAATGTATAAATAATATAATAATGTGCTACATTATCAGACAAAAAAGTGTAACAATCTCAATACAGAAATGAATTAATATTTATTTTTGCCATTTTGTTTTTATTACATTTTGACACGTTACATTATCATTTGCTACGCGCCTCGACGTGGCAGTGCACCATTTAACACATCTGATTGTAAGCCAAGGTCAGCTGGCTCAGCAGTCCTTTACAGCTGTCTGCTCTGAATATTTAAAAGTTATTTTTGGTTCCATTGTCTCTTTTGTGCCGAATCTCCTGCTGCTGATTAAAATGTGTTTTGTGTTTCCAGACGGAGCACATCCCCCCGTATGACGTGGTTCCCTCCATGAGGCCCGTAGTGCTGGTGGGACCCTCGCTCAAGGGTTATGAGGTGAGCTGCCAGAAAACCTAAAATAGCCTTTGTTCAATCCCTATAAATAGCACTGATTCAGCGCCGCCGAACGACTCATTGCATGTGATGTTTACCAGCGTAAAAAGGGACAAGATTACTGAAAGGAGATGAGTCCTGTACGTCTTTCTCCCTGAGTCCCCCAAAATAGCTCGCTGTTGGCGCAGTTAATTGTGAGTGTGTCAGCGCCCACGTAGCATCCAGATTGCAGCCAGACTAACGAGGAGACTAAGAGGTCAGATGGAAATATGTTGTGTAATTGGGAGATTTTAACTGTCTCATTGCTTTCCACTACGGTTTATAATTTATACGAGGAATGCACTCAATATTAGGAACTAAATCCAGGACTATAATTGTCATGGACACACGTGATGAGGGGAATACAAGAGCTATTAATCCTCATTGGAGGTTTAGAGAAACTGATGCAGACAGGTTAGATTTAGCATTTTTAAACTTGAGAGACAATTAAAATGTGGACTTCAACTCAGTATGAAAGCAGTAAAGCTGAGAGGAACTGCAGATTTGGTTGATAATTCTCTGTTGGTTTGCCACTACAAACAACACCTTTTACATTATAATTCATAAGAATATTGATTAATGCAGCTTTAAAAACGTTACTTTCCTGCATCCTAGTTTTAGACGTCTGAGAATGCTGCTACTAAAGTTTGTTGTAGAGTTTAGTTAAAGGTATAATATGTAACTTTTCTGCATTAAAATGTCTAAAACCGACTAGATCGATGTTGAGTTGTGTACCCAAATGTTTCCAACATTTTCCAAACCAGAGAAATCTGTAATTTTAATCAATGTAATGCTTCGTTTCATTTGGATATCTGTCAATGGCGTCATAACGCCTTTGTGCATGTAGCAGTGTTGTGGTTGTCTGCCAGAAGCTGTCATAAATTGACTTTTTATTCAGTTTTAAGCCATATTTTTACAATACACTTCTTAGATATTGGTCTTTTCTAACTCTATTTTAACTGTATGAAGGATTTTAAGTCATTGAATGTCTGGATCTCAAGTTATCAGAGAAACAAGCTGAGCAAACGTTAGCAGCGGCTGCTTGGCTCGTAGCAGCGAGGCTCGCAGCCTCTCTCCGCTGAACAGCGTAGGAGGAACTGATTATTAACATGAAACTGCTTTATTCAGTGTTTTTACCGGTTTTAATCACCGGGTCCGTTTGTTTTGGAGAGGAGACCTCTGCAGTAAAAAACCTCCTGAATGACTGCAGCTGAGAAGTTAACTTCCATGGTGGTGAAGACAACAACTCCCATGATCCCACGCTACTCCACCACGTCAAAAAACTCTGTCTGTTTTGACTGAGAGACCCCAAGCGGCAGAAAATTCCGTATTATGAGTTTGATTTAATGTGCTTGTACAGATTGACGTCGATAAAATTGAAAAATACTTAAGGTACCTGTACAACGGTAGGATTACTGGTCACATGTTAACTATTTGGGTTGATGACTTCACATCCGTCCTGTTTACTCAGAAAAGGCGTCATTTGTCTTCATGTTTTTTTTAGCAGCAGAAGAAATGCCATCTGTGTCGTTCTCCTGGATTTGCCTGATGGAAGGGGGGCTTATTCATATTGCTCTGTGGACAGATTATCAGTCCTAACAAATAGACATGTACACCATTCCCACTTACTGCATGTATACGCCTTCAAGTCAACAATTCGATTTAGCTGCTAGGGGAAACCAGAAGAGTTACAAAAGATGGAAACTACTCAGATGAAGAACCAGGTTGAACAGCTGCATACAAACGTTTTTTAATTAAATTAAATAGTGTTCTGGCCAAGATCATAAATGCAATTTCTGATACAGTCATATTAAAAGTTTCATCCTTAAAACAACTCAATAACCACAGAAATGACTACTTTTTGTATGTCCTTTGTGCCAAACTCTCCTCTCTTTTTCTACACAGGTTACAGACATGATGCAGAAAGCACTGTTTGACTTCCTCAAGCACAGATTTGATGGCAGGTAAGGAGACGAGTGTGACAGTTAACTAGGCCCTGTACTGATTGTGTGTGTGTGATAGTTTGACAGATATATTGGTCATATTTTCAACACTTTCAGTTGGCAGAGTGATGCATCTCACTACTGCATTTTAGCAAGTTTAAATTACATTCAAGGGAGCGGGAAAAAAAGGTTACAGGTCACAATATCTTCTTTTGAATACAGCCAAAAGGGTCAATCAATGAGGTTTTGAGAACTGTTGTACTGCATCTAAGATCACATATCCTGCCATATTTAAGTAAGATTAGCTTAGCAGCCCAAGAGGAATGAGCAGAAATATATTAAATAGACTATAATGTATTTATTCAACATGAAGAAACATTTTATTAAACAGCAATACTTTCTGAAATGTAAGATGAAGAAAAGGAAATAGTCAAAGCTAGTAGACTACCTGACAGCATGCATCACTTAGTATTGTGATTTATTTTGTTCATATCGTGGACAAAATACATTTCCTCTGCACACCACTGAGAATCTAACTAATCCATCTGTTTTTAGGTTTTAAAATGTTTATTCTCTCTCACCATCTAACAGGATATCTATCACACGAGTCACCGCAGATATATCATTAGCCAAGAGGTCTGTTCTCAACAACCCCAGTAAGAGGGCCATCATTGAGAGATCCAACACTCGCTCCAGCTTAGGTAAGAAAGCTCCACAATATCGGCATACACACATATAGAAACTTAAAAAATGTTTACTGGAGCTAATTCAACCAACTAAGATAATAGAAACCAAAGAAAAGAAATCAAGTCTAGTCTTAAACTGTGCAAATGTCTAAATTGTTTTATTGTGTATTTGAATGTTATCTTGTCTCATCAGCTGAGGTGCAAAGTGAGATTGAGAGGATCTTTGAGTTGGCCCGCTCCCTGCAGCTGGTGGTGCTGGACGCCGACACCATCAACCACCCGGCCCAGCTCCTCAAGACCTCCCTGGCCCCCATAATTGTTCACGTTAAAGTCTCCTCGCCAAAGGTACCGAGTGTTGGGAGGACTTAGCCAATCACAAGCTCAGAGAGCATTGCTTTTTGATGGCAAATCCTAAAGGAACAGCCGGTTTTATTTAATTCTTAACTGACTACAAACCCTTTTTATTCAGAGGATTAATCAGCCAAATCATGATGTCAAGCCTGGACAAAACAAAGCTTGGCATATATCAGATGAAGCATGTGATATAATCTCCACAGCTACTGTTCCACAGAGTCATTCAGTTGGTGGAGACAAACAACAAGAACACCTAGACATGTTAAAGGTAACGGTCTCTATGTTAGGTCGAGATTTTACCCTCCACTGGTGTAGCAGATCAGCACAAACACAATGTTCCCTCCAAAAGCAGCATGAAATATTGTACTTTAACATGCGAGGCTTCAGTAGACGCTTCAAATCTGCACCAAATAATCTGCACCTTTGCATGGAAGAGTACGTCTGCTGCACTTCTTCCCTCTACACTGGGACTATAGCAATGATCAGACTGGTTGACTGGGCGTGTGGAGGGTGAATCATCTCACATGCTCACACAAGAAGAACCTCCCAAATAACACCACAGATCAGTAAGATG
This sequence comes from Sebastiscus albofasciatus, assembly GCA_916701655.1. Classification (NCBI taxonomy): domain Eukaryota; kingdom Metazoa; phylum Chordata; class Actinopteri; order Perciformes; family Sebastidae; genus Sebastiscus; species Sebastiscus albofasciatus. The sequence continues at coordinate 223,056 of CAKAOI010049771.1, forward strand.
TGTCTTGATGCACTCGTTTAAATGCTGTCACATCCTGGGTTGCGTCCGAAATTCCATACTAACATGCTATTTAGTTCACTGAAACAGTATGTGAGATTTTTTAGTGTTGGAAACCTTAGTATGAAACCAATAGTGTGCGAATTGCATACCGTTTCCGGTGAAATATTACAGTATGCAAACGCTGGACACTACAGTGGCATAAATATCCCACAATGCAATGCGGACAGACGTTTACTGACAGCTCTGTAACGTCAATAACGCTTCAGTTTAGTATTTATTTTAGTTTAGTATTAAGTTAGTATAAGATTTCACTTTGCTAGACGCAGTATATTTTTAGAATTAGTTCTGACTTCTCACAAATCATCGTTTGGTTACGTGAGGTTGCCACGGGTTACCACGGTTATGCGTCTCCAACTGGTTTATTCACACAAAAAGTATGTTGAACGATATGTACACATATTGGGTATGTAGTGCATAGTATGGGATTTCCGACGCAGTCCTGGTCAGGGGACTTTTCACACCTGTTTAACACCACTCCTCTCCTAGCATGCACAATGCTCGTTTTACTACAGCTGACCAGGAAGACTAACCAGTCTGCAGACAAATCAGGAAGCAGCAATATCGTCTGGTTTTAGAAAATATGTCCCCTAATGTGGGTCATTAATTTACACTTAAAAAGTAGTTAAATTTAAATATTTAGAGTCAATACTGGACTCCAATAAATACCTGCCATGTGTAGTTTTTAAATTTAGACTGTTGAGGTTGCTAAAAGTGATAAAACCCAGAAGAAATGCAGTAGGATATGATCTCAGTGTCCTAAGTAGTACAGTAGCTACAGCCACAACAATAAGCACATTTTTACTTAAATGTGCAAACCTATAAAAAAACAGATACAACTGAAACTTGTTTTTTTTCACCAGTAAAGAAATATTAACATGCATAATGTGTGAACAGGCATACATTGAGTCAGACTATTTAAACATAATGCATTAAAGTACGGAGTAAATGATTGAATGCATAAATCACTTCACTTTATTCCAGACTTACTGTATAGTCCATAAAAGATAATACACATGAAAAACAAGTTTATTATTTCTGCCTCTACACTTCGGCTGACAAACTAGCTTCATTAAATCTCTGCACACACACAATAACATCCTCAGACACATAAAACAATTCTCATTATGAACTAGAATCCCTTCATTTTAGCACTCATCATGTGATGAGGAGAGAGAATACTGGGTGACCTGGAACGAGCGCACCCAAAAGCTGCGATCCTTTTGGTTCAGTGTAACTGGAGCATCATGTACTCTCCTACTGTACGCTGTCATCCAGGTCCTGCAGAGGCTAGTCAAGTCCAGAGGGAAGTCCCAGAGCAAACACCTGAATGTCCAGCTCGTGGCAGCTGACAAACTGGCCCAGTGTCCTCCAGTAAGTGACCATCCTTATATACTGACTTAAAATGACTTCACTCCTACTTTTACTGTCTTTTATGTATTCACTGTACAAAGATAAATTAGATGACACAAAGATATTCACTGTACAAAGATATGTGACACAAAGATGTGCACTCAGAGACAAATGCCTCAGTGTGGAGGTCATTTTCAGTTTCATCAGTAGCTTCATACCTGACCTTCCTCCCTCTGACCATCTGCCGCTCACAGGAAATGTTTGACATCATCCTGGACGAGAACCAGCTGGAGGACGCCTGCGAGCATCTCGCCGAATACCTCGAGGCCTACTGGAAGGCGACCCATACCTCGATGGCGACGCCCCTGAACCCCCTGCTGGGACGCAACCTGGGCCCCACCACCCTCACCCCCTACCCCACCAGCATCTCTGGACTGCAGGTACACATTTTTAGTTCTTGTTTTCATTTTGCTACGTATCTGTAGAGCTGTCCACGCTGGAGGAGATGATAAAGGTAAGATGCGATATATACAATACGTGTTTTCGGCTTCTAAGTTATTATTAAAGGTCCCATATCGTGCTCATTTTTGGGTTCATACTTGTATTTTGTGTTTTTACTAGAACATGTTTACATGCTTTAATGTTAAAAAAAACTTTTATTTTCCTCACACTGTCTGTCTTAATATACCTGTATTCATCCTCTGTATGAAACGCTCCGTTTTAGCGCTTTTTGACGGAATTGCAACAGAATTGGCGATGCTAGGCAACAGCTTGGGTCCATGTGTACTTCCTGTCAGCTGATGACATTCACATACACTGCAACCAGGAATAAACTGACACATTTAGAATGTTTACGTTTAAAATTGTGTCAAGGGTCTAAATATTGTATATTCGTGACATCAAATGCAGAGTTTCTGAATACGGGCTGTGTGTATTTCCCTGTGGATTGAGTGTTTCGATACTTTCACAGTATTTATATATAACTTAAGCCTGCTTTATAATGAAAAAACAGTTATTAGGCATTGGGGCTGGATATTGTTTAAAAAAGGCAATCACAGGCAATTCCGGCTGTGTGGGTCGCAGCTGCTGCGGTAGTGAGCCAATCACACGTCGCAGTAAATCAAAGAACGCTTGCGGTGATTGGCTGCGTCATCTTTTTCTAGATCTGGGCACCAAAACTTTCGATTGCAGGTATCGTTTAACTGGAGAAGTTTCGGTTGTTTCAGTACCGTTTCCCAGCCCTATTAGGCTTAATAAAACTGATGTCCTTTCTTTGTCTGTGAAGTCGTGTTGTCTGCAGCCTCACCTGTGTCCTCGGTTCTGTTCATGTGATCAGCAGAGCCAAAGAATGCGACAGAGCAACCACACGGGAGACCACTCCACCCCGAACGAACGACGCAACCTGATGACATCGGACGAGAACTACCACAACGAGCGGGCGCACAAGGGACGCAACCGCATGTCTTCTGGCTCGCAGCATAGCCGAGAGCAGCAGGACCCCTACCAGGACTACCAGGACCCCTATCAGGATGCATACAAGCCACACCGCAATCGCAGTTCACCGGGCAGCTACAGCCATGACTCCCGGCACCGGCTCTGAGCCTACTTCTATCATCACCAGGGCCCAAAATGGCCCCGATTCCAAAATAAACGCTGCAAACAGAGCCAAGACGGTCCCAAATTGTACCTTTTTATGTTTCGGTTTTAATTTGTTTTGTCTACCTGGCTGTTTTTTCTCTTTAAAAGTCCAACAAAAATCACGTTCAGGTGTTTGTTTTTGAATCAAGCTGCCAGGGCAACCCCCGTCAATCAACAGTGCGAGTAGTCAAAGAGGTTTCAACTAATGCTGTAAAATGAATTCCTTTAATTTATGTTCCCCGGGACCTTTTGGGATTGTACTAACACAAAGCTCAGCAGACGTGCAGCGCAGATTGCGCTCGCTGCCTGTGTCAGCAAGCTAATTACGGATAGTGGTCGGATGGTGATGGTGTATGGGCTTCTGAGCGCCTGGGGACGTCGCACCAGGCCGGAAGGGAAGTCCGCTGCACACACAGACTGCTGAAGGCTGCTGACCCAAACCCTGGGCCGTGTATAAATCCTCTCACCATTTAGCTTATTGCATGCTGATAGATGATCAACCTCCGCATCCACTTCATTGATATTTTGTACCTAGCATTTCTGGATTCTCTTCTAATGAGGTGTAGATACGGAGGTCCAATTTTCTAAATCACCTGATTGTGTGGGAAGGCGTTATAGTTAGGTGGTGGGGTTTCGTGTTTGGGGGGCGTGCAGACGATATCTGGCTGCTAGTTTTGAAAAACTGGTGCTTCACATTCCCAAACTATTTTGCTATTTGAAAGTCACTTTGAGCAAAAGGCCAGCTTTTCTGTAGCATAGCTTTAGGATTTCATTTGGGTGAAGACCCTCACCGTCACAAGCGGAGCAGATTCTGATGGTGCTGGGATCAGATCTCGGTTACACTGTAGGAGAAAGGCAATACTGCTTCTGTTTGTTAACAGCTAGCACTTAGAGAGAAGGCAATAGCTGTGAGAGTCTGTCAGATAGTATAGTGAAACACAATAGCAAAATACTACTTGAGATGCCGTTTGATGTTGTCGAGATGTGGACCAGCATAGAAACCTTTTTGAGCCGTTTTGGGATGTTCTCTCCGATATTTTTGGCCCCTGCCAGCGTGAAGGATAGGACCGTTTTTTTTAGTATGATAAACCTAAAAAGAGCATCTGCTGCTGCAACTACAGGTTGTTTTTGCATTTATTAGCATTGAAATCCAAGCGGAAAAACAAAGGTACAGATGGTGGTTAAGTCATGCGGTTGGTTCACGGCCGTTGAAGTTCCTTCCTGTGGTTTTAGGGGATTAAAGCGTTAAGAATGCGACACGGCAGGATCGGTTGCATCATGTTCATTCTCTGTGTAGCTGGCATGTTGTCCTGACTGCAGAGCATGTTCCCCTCCAAACGTAAAAATAGATCCCTACTGTAAGCAAGTTGATGTTTGTAGAAGTATAGGGCACATCTCTACACAAAAAAAAAAAGAAAAGAAAAAGATTACAGATAAATGAAATGTCTGGATCCCTGCGGTTTGTAACTCAATACACTGCTAAACAAAAAAAAAAAAATACGTATTGGTTTATGTCATTCTGAAAAAGAGTTTCAGTGGATTGCATGACTCAAAAGTGGAGTCGCCATAATGATAACAGTGTCTATTAATTCAGAATTATGTAAAAGGTAGAAAGTGAACTGAACAGCCCTCAACAAAAAGGTTAATTAAAGATAACATGGACAAGAGTTTAAGCTCACCCACATGGTACTTTGTACGGAAGCAGAGAGGTGCTGTGGTCGCTAATAATGTTTTTAAGGCTTGTTATCATTATCATAATATATTGTACATATCTTATTCCTTTTAAGATATCAAATTATTTTGTGTTTACGACTTAATTATCTCATCTCCCAGATAACAAAGTGGTTCTAGTTAGCCAATTTTAAGCCTGAAAACGGGCTTTAAATTAATAATACATTCGGCTAAATGGAATATTAAATTGAAAAGTGCTTTTTTTTTGTCTTATCACAGGACAAAAGGTCTTCCGTACTTCTTAGTCTATCCACAAAGTCATTCCTCCTCACCTTTTTTGAGAGAAAGAGGCATCAGGAGAGAGTAAGCAACATTTGTTATCTTGAAATAATGAGATAGTTGAGTTGTTATCTTAGCAGGACAACATTTTAAAAATAATTACGAAAGCCACAAGAACATAAGTCATCTGAACAGTTTGTCATGTGGAGATAAAACACAAGAATGGGACTTTTTTGATGCTCCGTACTCTTTTAAAAGGGAGATCTTTCTGGAAGGACGAGTCAAGTGTGTCATCTGATTCATGTGTTCTCCTGGCGGTGTGTCTTTGTGTCTTTGTTTGATGAGACGAAGGACAACCTGCTGTATAGTGATGAAGCTTATCCTCAGTCCAGAAAGCTTAGCTTGCTTTCTAATGCCACAAAATGTTACAATCCACAAAAAAAAATCAAATAATGTTATGTTCTTTAATTATATGGAGGACCAAATCTGACATAAATGAATGATAAAAATCAAATTAATTTTGACTTTATTTGACGATGAATTAATTAATTCCTTCGCTCAATCAGTGAATTTTCCAATAAGCCAAGTTTGTTCCTTCATATTCTGGCCTCAACCAAGAAACAAAAACACACCGCCAGGGAAATATACTCAAGGAAACAAATTATTTTCCCGTTTTGCTCTCTGATATCAGAACTGTATAGTATAACCGACCATATTTGCCAGAAGAGTTTTCTTTGGCATATTTAGACAAATGTTAAAGCTTCTCTTTAATACTGAGACCCTTTTCCTTCTGACAAACATGATGTACAGTAGCGACCGCTGCAGCACCAGATCATTTTGGTGCCACCACAAAGGAGCTATAATGATTTGTTTTTGTCTTGAGATCTATACAGAGTGCGATCTAAAATTAAGATTTGAATAACTAAGACTGCTAGCAGGGCTTTTAGTCTTCATAATATGTTCTTCAAACTGGTCAGGAGGAACTTCTTTTACTGTCACGCTGTATTTGAATCAGAAAGTAGACGTAAATTCTGTCCTGTATAAGAGATCTTTGACTGTCCCCAAAAATTGTATGACACAGTTTCAACAGACCTAATTTGCGAGGCCTATTTAGAGCAACTTTCAAAAGAGAACATGGACAAATCCTCCTTCTTCTTTTTTTTACCCTGACAACAACCTAAAGCCTGACCTGACATTAAATACAGAGCATATTCTTTCCCGTGGTGCAAAGCAGCTCTTAATTTATCGATTTAAAATGCAAAATCTTCTCTGAATAGATCACTTTGTATAGATCTGGATGAAAGTAGGGGAAAACTTGTATAGCACAAAAGAATAAGCAAAAAAAAACGACGGTGTTTTTGAGCAACTGTTCCCACAATGTGAATCTGGTATAAGGGCACAGAATATTCTATATACAGTATATACATAAGAATCAGTTGACCTTGTTAATCTCTTTGTTATACACTTGTTTGTTAATGGACTGAAACACCAAGACTGCAAATGAAAAAAGGAAGTTTTAAAGCGACTGTTTACAAGCACGCTTATGTCTCATTCTGCCCCATAGCATAAAGGCCATTGGTTGATTGAACAGGGAGCCATTTTTCCATTCAAAATCAAACCAACCAACCAATGTTGAGCTGGGCTGCTTGAGACAATCAGAAGGGATTTCCAGACCAGCGTCCCACCATCCCTCTCTTTGTGAACGCCCCAAACTGATGAGAGATGTTTGCCCCTTTTGAGTCGTGGTATTAGATCGGAATAAAAATAAACGCCACGCTCACTCACAGACCTAAAAGAACCGTCTGTCCTGACTTTCTTTTACTTTTATTTCACCTTTTATGGCCAAAATTGTCTCAAATTTAAACTCATTACTAAATTTTTTTCACGGATTAAATCTCAAGGTGACCACAAAATACAGAATTTATAGGGAGGATTTTATTTGGTAAAGTGTAAAACAAAAGAGGAAAAAAAAAATAAGCAAAAGAACAAATATTTATTCCAGTAGAAAAGTAATAGATGAATATTTGCTGGCGATTATTTTTATAACAAATAAATGTACATAATGTCTTTGAGAGATGCTATTTGCTGTATACATGTGCTGAAATGAGACGACGACCCATGTGGGACACTTGGAACAACAGCAAGGTCCAGTATACAAAGTTTCAGTAATGTGCAATACAAAACGGCATGCTGTTTTAAAATGAGGAACTTCATGTACTGTACTATGCAACCGCAAACTGTGTACATCGCTTCATGCTGTGGCTTCTCCAACCACCCTTTTCCAAGCAGCTTCATCTGGACTTTTAAGGGATTTTTGTGTTTTATCTTTTTTTTTTTCTGTGGAAGATGAAAACCTAAGCGGCTAATGCGGTATTGCATGCATAATATACCATTCTAATTTATAAAAAGGAATTAAAGAAAAATACATGAAATTGGAGGTGATTGTGTTTAAGGCAAAGCTACAAGTGACTTAAAACATTTCTTTTTCAAAATAAAAGAGTCGTTCTAAAGTTGTCTACAGTATTTATTTATTACTGTAATGAAGGTTGTAGTGTGCATTTTGTTGATGTTTTTATCCTCTTGAGTTTCACATCATTAACAAGGAAACAGATATTTAGGGACTTGGGGGCACAACTAGACTAAATGTTGCCTTGCCATTCTATAGTATGTCATACATAATTTCTTAAAAAAAAGTCATAGTATAGTATGTTGAAAAAATCATTAAAAAGTCATAGCATAGTATGTCGAAGGAATTCATAAAAAGTTTTATTAAAGTCACAACTATAAAATCACAGTGTATGTTTAGTCAGTTAAAATGTGAAGCCTGATATCTAACAGGTGAAAAGCAGGTTCATTCATATAAATATTCTATTTCTATAGGTATGTAGCTGTTATTGGCTGCTCCACTTCTCTTTCTTTTTTTATTATATTTTTATTGACACTTTGCAACAAACATACATAACATAATTTACAGATCCTGTATACAGGACTGCCATCAGGTCAGGGTGGGCCTAAGGCCAGAGGGTTGGTTGACCCTTAAATGGGATCAAGAACAACACTTAACTTACTGACCTATATCACTGACAGTGCAAGTTAAATATATTTACATGATAGATAAATATACTGGTATCATTAAAACACCTTTAAACT
>CAKAOI010049771.1:237982-280251 GCA_916701655.1 Sebastiscus albofasciatus
TACGGAAAACCCTTAAAAAAGAAAGATAAAATGTGACTTTTACTTTAAAATATATGTTTAAACACATATAAGAGTGCTGGAGGAGACTACCTATGAACAGACAGTAAATTTAAACATTTTTGAGAAACTCAGTAATCTGAGTAGCTATTTTTTTAATTTTTAATTATTATTTTATGTATTTATTTTGTATCTTTTTATTTATTTATTTTCCTATCCTATTCCTTTATTTCTTGACTTTCTTTTTCTGTGATTATTAAGGTGTATTGTAGATATTTTCTCTGTATTGTTGTCTATAACTTTAACTTTATTTATTTGTATTTTATGTGTTTCCCTGTACATTTACTGTTTTATTCATTATTGATAATCAATAAAAAGACCTCTGAAAGAAAGAGCACTGGGAGAGAGAGGTGAAACCTGCCTTTACCTTCTGCATGATGCCCTTCTCGTAGTAGTACCTCAGGGAGCGGCTCAGCTTGTCGTAGTTCATGGCCGGTCGGTTCTTCTGGAGCCCCCAGAGCCGAGCCACCTGAACGAGAGACCGGAGGGAAAGGTTTAAGTCGGTGTAAATATTTCTCCTTAAAGTTAAAGAAGCCTTTTTAAAGCGGCCCTGTGTGGGTGTTCGGCGGTGACTGACCTCCTCGGGGTCGATTAGTTTAAACTCCATGTTGCGTCCCGTCCAGACGATCAGGTGTCCGTTGGCCGGGTTGTCCAGCAGCGTGAGCAGGAACTGCCAGAGCTGCAGGGAGCCGCGGCGCTGGTACGGCAAACCCTCCTGCTTCACTTTACCTGATAACTCAAATAAGACACAGTGAGAGAAATAGTGAGATTTAGATCCATTCCTTGTAGATTATCAGAAGCTTTAAAGCTCAGCACTGGCCAGTTTCACCGTCTTACCTTCCAGTCTTTCTGGCACAACGCAGGTGTCGTCGTAGTACAAATGTTGTTCCCTGTCATGGCCAAGCCCTGTGGGGAGAAAAATGAAATATCAGAAACGTTAGAATTTGCGCTATTGAAAAACCACAGACACTTATCTTAAAACGTATCTTAATGACACACAAACTCACCGACACTGTTATTCTGGTACAAGACTGAAGACTTCCCAAATGACGACTGGCAGGTTTGAACCTCTGGAAGACACAAAGCAATCACAAGTCTTTTCAGTCTCTGAATGCTCACCTCTAAAATGATATACCAATTAAATCCACAACATCACACCCACATTCACTTGACTCATGTAAAACTGTAAATAGCAGATGACACACCCACCTGAGTCAAAGCCAAAGTCTCTCGGCTCTTGTTTGATGGTGACGTGGTTGAAAGCAGTCTGGGAACGGGCCAGACCTGAAGCAGGCGGCCCTGGCTCCGGGTATCGTGGATCCACCAGCTCCTGTTTGAAACCTCGGGGGCCGTGGGGAACCAGGGGCTCTGAGAGGTGGCGCTGGTACAGCGGTCGCCCGTCACGGCTCGAGGGCTGGTACGGCGCGCTCACCGTTTTCTCCGGAGGGAGGAAAGACAAGCAGGGCTCTGACAGCTGCCGCTGAAACCTGAAGAGTGGAAGAACACAAGAGGACGTTTGAAGGTTTGACTTTGGCAACCTCTGGTTCAAGTGCCTTAAACTTGCATTCTTCCTAACAGCCAGCAGGGGGCGACTCCTCTGGTTGCAAAAGAAGTCTGAAAATGACCCTACTTCTCACTTGAGTTATTACCTCAGTAAACATTGTAAACATGAGTTTATGGTCTCAATCGCTAGTTTCAAGTCTTCTTCAATACAGCATGATGTTCATTTAGTAAATTATGGTCCCATTTAGAGTCCAATAGACCATAAAGCAGGAGATGCTTTAGGGCGTGGCTACCTTGTGATTGACAGGTCGCTACCACGGCGTTGGTTGCAAGAAACCAAGATGGCGACGGCCAAAATGCTTCAAAACGGTAGTCCACAAAACAATGGGTGACGCCACACTGTCCACTTCTTCTATACTGTGTATGCTTAAATCATATTAAATCAGAACTCACCTTTGTTCTGGGCTGAAAGAGGCACCGGGGCAGCTGACAAGAGGGCGCGGCAGAGCAAACTGCTGGCTTTGGTTGGCCTGCGGGAGGCGGCGGTGGTGGGAGGGGCTCAGGGTGGAGCCGTGGCTCGGTGGGCAGCTGTTGGTCAGCGGGGGGGCGGAGGGTTGTAGCTGCCTCTGTACGGGTGGAGATCCAGCGGGATGGGTGGAGGCACACTGTACCGGTGTGGAGGCTGGAGTCACAGCTTTGAGTCCAGCTGGCTTGTTGTCACAGGCACTGAGGAGAGGAACGAGATGTCAGGTACCTGGGTGATTTATGATATAAATATGATCCTACAACACATTGATTTCATACCTGTAACTATAAAGGCACATGTCAGCGTGAGGCGTTCTGCAGGGAGACAGGTCTGTAGACGGACTGGGCTCTCGCTTCACTTTGCTGACCGGCGGTCCATGAAACATCACTGCAAACACACAAATAATAAGAGCTTGTTAACATCAATAGAGAAGACTTCATCCTATAAGTATTATATATATTTAGATGATGTTTTATTTAATTTTTTTAGATTAAATTTATACATTTAGATATTATGTTATTTTATATTATTTATTTATATATTTATTTATAATATATTATATTTATTTTTTACGTTATGAGGTTTTGAGATATTTATTGAGACTTCTGCCATCACTGCAATGCATTAAAGTAAAATTTTGGGTGGTTGGAAGCATCTTTTAGCCTTAATATGTTTGGGGAATTTGTATGGAGAACAGAACCTGCCAAAATAAAAAAATAAATGAATAAATAATGAAATAAATGACTTGATAAATAAATAAATATGTCATTAAATGTAGCGAAAATAATATAATAAATAAATATAGCCATTCATCAATTGATATTTCTGTTTGAATAGAATTGAAAATGTTTGTGGTGCTCAAACCATTTGAAAAAAGGTCCTGGATATCTTACAAAAATACTGTCATCAGTTTTAACATTTTTTTTAATTAAAACGTACAAAAATAGCACAAAGAAGAGCTGTGAGCAGTTGGAATAAGCCTGGTTCTTACAGAATACCTAACAAATCAAGAGGATCTACCACCTGAACAGGTCAAATTAAAGAATGGAAAAAGATAACCCCGCCTCTTCAGAGCAATGTCTACCTCGTCTTATATCCAGAGATGTGACAGTAAAACACTCTTTAGTTTCCAGCACCGCGGCTCACATTTGAGTTTTGCGTTCGAGCCTCCTATCTGATCTCAGCCTTCCTGGAATCTACACCACGTTTCCATCCACGATGCAATCGCCGTCACATTTATTGTACTGACCGGGAGTTGTTCAGCTATCAAGCAGCAATAAATACATGCAGTACGTGTTTGGCAGCAGCACTAAATGTACCATTTCCCCACACTCAGGTCTTATCTGTGACATCATTATTTCCTGCACCACATGACCTCCATCATTTCATTGGCACAGATCCACTGCTGGCCGGTGTGACGGTCATATACTGTGTTTACACTGTTGACCCTGGAGATTACCTGGATTGTGTTCATTCACAAAGACTGTAGGAACAACTGCACTAAACCTCAAACCAATAAACAGCATCAAAATACTGCGTGCGTGTCAATTCTTCATGAGAAGTGATGCATAAGATTTCTATCATTTTACTTAAAGGAACAGTGTGTAGCATTTTGGCGGCTCTATTGGCAGAATATAATATTCATAACTATGTTTTCATTAGTGTATAATCACCTGAAACTAAGGATGGTTGTGTTTTCGTTAGCTTATATAGAGCATTTCACGTTTTTTTACGTTACCCGAAGGCCACCGTAGTTCTCCGACACGCTTGTGAAACTGCGGTAACGTGAGCCGCAGAATGTAAAACCGTGGTACCGCCAGCCGCCGCATGACTTCCATTGATGCTAAAGTAGTGTTATCATGGTATGGATGGGCTCTGAGTGATGCCGTTACCGCGGTTTTGCACTCGGCGGCTCACGTTACCGCCATCTCGGAAAGGGAGGAGTGAGCGGAGGGGTACTCAGTTGGTTGCAATCTGCAACCACTATACTAGATGTTGCCAAATCCTACACACTGTCCCTTTAAGTTTGGAGTACTTTTGTAGTACTTTACTTAGATACTACTACTTACTACTAAGATAAAGCAGGCATTATTGTGTTTTATTTACTGTCAACACCATCTGTTGCCCCTGATTTCAACGAAAGACTTAATTCTTTAACATGTCATAAATATAGTTTCATGAAAGAAATGAAACAGCTGGGCACTGTAGTTTTTAGAAAAAAGTCACTTAAACAGGTGTAAACAGAGCATTTGTTGGGGACTATTATCAGATGTCATTGTACAACACTGAGCGCGGTCTATAGATGTTAGAGGAGAAGCAGCTACTCACACTTATTGGACTGGAAGTCTGGGACAAACTGCTCGTCATCAGGAACCTGAGCTGTCAGACGGGAAAAAGACAGGATATTAAAAAGACTCTTCTCATCAAAATTTAATATTGTGATTTAGTGCTTCATATTTCTCCCCGTCAGTTAGTTATTTCCTATGTTTCCCTTTAATAATCCCCGTGGAAGGGACTCACCTTCTGCGATCCATATTTCCTGGAGCTGGATCAGGTCTTGAAAGAGCTCTGTTATAAACACATTATAATCAACAACATGTTAAATATCAATATTACTTTCCATAGCGAAATAACTTTTCCAGAATCCCCGCGATACTTTCCTCCTTTGGGTCACTCACCACTAAACACTGACACAGTAAACACTTTCACATGTGGACGTAATGAGCCTACCTTCTGTGTCCTGAGCCAGCTCTGTGTCCATGAACTTCCTTTTCCGGTCGCTGAGACATCTCTCTGCTCCCTCTGCGTGACAGTTCTAGAGATATAAAACAGAAACGTTTAGTGAACATGAATTGTGAATGTTATTAGCTGTTGATGGGGTCATTGCACAGGATGATGAACTCACACTCTCAGGGACCACAAAAGGGACCTGCTGGTCATAAAAGCCGTCCATGTTGCAGGAGTCTTCACCTGGAAGAAGGGAGGACAGGAAACTTTCAGGGAGATACATAATATATTGGGTGCACCAGTGTGTTTTCCTAACCTCCATGACCCCAGAGCAGGGTTTACAGCAGCTATAAAAACCTTGTTGTCAACGACAGCATTACACAACCTCCTGTAAGTTAGATCTGACATGAACATGAGCTGCACAAGGAATTATTCTTCAAACACGTTTGAATAAGTGATGCTAGTTTTGAGGAGATGAACAGAAAGCAGCTGTATAATCTAATACAAATATTTTTCTTTTCCTTCTGTCTGGCTGCTCTATAGTGACCTCACTGCGTATTACATCAGAGGGGTATCCGCTAATCATTAATAGTGTGTAACAGAGTAACTCTTTGTTTTGATGTCACAAAAAAAAATGATTCTACAGGTGTTTTTATAAAAAACAAACATGACATAATGCACTCACAGTCTGCTGAAGAATAGGTGGATGTAACAAAGATAACTAAAAGGTATAGTTCTACATTTTGGGGAAATATCTGGAACATGACTGGTCAACCAATGTATGACAATTATATACAGGTGTCAACGCATGATGATGTTCACTGTGAGATGCGGTTGAAAGCTAAAAAAAAGTTCAGATTGTAACACACATCCTGTTCCCATGGTCTAAGTATACGGTGCATCTATACTAGGGCTGGGCAATATATACATATTATATCGATATCATGATATGAGACTAGATATCGTCTTAGATTTTGGATATCGTAATATGGCACAAGTGTTGTCTTTTCCTGATTTTAAAGGCTGCATCACGAGCTGTCTATTATTTACCTTTACCCACTTAGTCATTATATCCACATTAGTGACGATTATTTATCAAAAACTATACATATCGCCCAGCCCCAAGTTATACTTTACATTAACATAACTTAACTTAACTAACATAACTTAACATTACGTCAAAACTTTTTTTCAGATTTTTTTCTGTGTTTTTATAGTTTTTGTTAGTAACTTTCTGTAAACTGTCAAAAACTGACAATAACCGGATATTTTCAGGTGGAATTTCATTTCATTCTCACTGTGCAATATCATTTTTCCACTTGTGCAATTGTGTTAATAGTCTGTTTATTGTCAATAATGTATATACTGCTCCTGTTTTTATACTTCCTTCTATTTAAATGGTTCATATTTTGTTACACTTTGTTTAGCTCTTTTTTTACTGTGTTAGCTGATGCATCTTGTTTTTTTGCACTATCCCCTTTGCTGCTGTACACTGCACTGGACTAATAAAGGAATATCTTATCTTATCTTATCTTTACAAGCCTCCCATGGGTGATAGTAAAATGGGTTAAATCTTTGGGAACTCTGGTCCAGCAAAATTTTAACTTAACTACTGTAGTGATTACTCTTTTAAATAATTCTTTTTAAAGTGCCCCATCTGACTCTACCCTATTACAGCCCCTTAAAATGAAGCTAAATCCAGTACAATTCAAACTATATCATAAGATAAAAAGGTATCACACCTTTATCTCATAATTGTAAGATGATGGTGACATCATTACATGATGATTACATCATACTGGAAGTCACTCTGTTGCATGCAGTGGGTAAACAGCACCTCTGGCTGGCTTTTGTTCTGAAGATTATTATTAATAACATGTGAAAAAGTTGTAAAAGTTTGGCCGATTTACTGTAAACACAAAATAAAAACGACGTGACTTGTATTAGTGGTGTTTCCACCACTTTAAGATGATCATAAACAGAATAAAAACAAAAACAACAGATTTGTGAATGGAGTTTGGCGGTGACGCACAGGAGAGACATGCACGCATCGTGGGACCTCCTTGTTTTTCTCAATGAAGTGAAACTTGATCCCTGCAGGGAGGGAGGTGGAGGGTGGAGGGTGGAGGTGGTGGCGGGGAAGGAGGGGGGCACAGCAGCTCACCATTGAGAAATATACCACAGAGAAAAGATTCACCATGCAAACAGGCCGTAAAGAGACAGCTGCTGCAGACAGAAACACCTCTCTGCAGAGCCGACAGATGCAAGCAAATGGACGCAATGTTGCCTTTGATTTTTCCAGAAAATGGCGTTCGCCTCTTTAACCCACATCTGCTCAACCTCACAGCTCACAGCCAGCAACAACACAAAGCAAAAACAAGCATGTACACTCGTTTTTTTATAACGTGATATAATAATAATAATAATGCAGGACTCACTTGAGGAGTGAAGTTTCTTGTCAGGGTGAAAATGTCAGATTTCCTCGCCTACATCCCCTGCAGCTCCTTCGATTAAAACACTCGGCTGTGGATTTTTCTCAATGAAGAGCTCTGATCTGCTGGATCTAGACCAGAGCGCTGTGCGGCCCTCTGATTGGCTGGAACGCGAAGTCAGTCAGAGGCTGAGCCAATCGGCTTCGAGACCGCACTGACGTCAGTCCCTTGTGTTTTTTATGAATGGCTGCGTTTCATTCATGACTCCACAGCTCTCTTAAAGGGCCAGAGCTGCCATTCCAGTAAATAAGTCAATTAAAAGTAAGTAAGTAAATAAATAAATAAATACGGATTAACTTCTCAGTTCTAAATGTATACAAATACGTAAAATAATCATTAAAATAATAAATTAGTTGAATGGTTTAGCTAATATATTATTATATGTATTAATTAATACTATTATTATTTTGTTTGAGAATATAATATAATAATAATAATAATTTTATTTGTAGAGCACTTTTCAAGCCAAAGGCACATAGTGCTTTCCAAGGAAATTCACATTATAGACAGCAGAATACAATGAAACATAAATAATTAAATACAAATTAGATTAATAAACAGATTAATTGATAGTTTGAAAATGAATCATTAACTATTTTGATGATCGATTAATAATAGTTTGTCATTTATCAAGCAAAACACCAAATATTCTCAGTTTTTAGCTTCTCAAATATAATGTGCATTGTTCACTATTTTCTGGCATTTAATATATTTAACAATTAATCGATTGGTGGCAGCCCTAAATAAGACTAACTTATTGCTATATTGTAACTTATTATAACAGTAAAAAGGCTGATTATACACTACAATAGTGGACTAGAAGTCATTTTGTTGGTCACCATATTCACTGATGATAAGCCAATAACTGCACCTCATCACCTTTCTATAAAAACTATTCATGATATAAATCAGGATGCTTTTGAGTTGTAGAAATACTGAATTCCTCTCCTTCTCCCAAGCCATCACAAGCCACCAGACACACACAGGCAGTGTAGCCGCTGCATGTTTAATAGATTTAATCCAGCATCACACACATGACTGCTTCAAAGTCCATTCATATCAGTGGGTGGCGGAGCAGTTTCTCCACTTTTAATTCCACTTTGATCTCTTTCCACTTCAATAGCATTCGCTGCAGATCACCAAGCGTGCCACCTGATTATGTATTAAGTCTGGTATTTAGTGTTTTCATAGGCCAGCATTGAGGTTTTCATACAGTGCCTCTTTGAGAACTGATGGTTCTTAAACATGTGAGACCAAAAAACAGCATAAAATACTGCAGTTATGAGGAACTCTATCCAAAAATGGACACAAAAGACAAAAAGGTTAAAGGTCAGCAGCTTCGATGCCATGCAATGCTCCTTATTTAACGTTGTAATTGAAAAGCATGATGAAAGTTCTGCAGACAGCAACAATTAATACAGATTCAATCAGCATTTAAGTCTCCTTTATGCTCATTGTTTTGTTTATTCACCTAAAATGATGCAAACTTTGATTAACTCTTGACTTTGCAAAGACACTTGTCCAAATTAAAGAACCTTTTGTGCACAGTAGACCAAAAAGGAAGCATGACCTTTAAATCTAGAGTAAAGACTAGAGTAAAACTTTTATTTCTACATCAAAAACAATGATTTAAAACATTGTTGCGTCATTGTTTGCACTGGCAACCCCATTGGTAGTTCTCACTTTTCAAAGTAAAAGTCCCGTTTTATGACTTGACTGAATGATCTGTTCAGGTGGATGTTATTTTTCTTTTCTTTTGCAGGGTGCAGTGACTGTTTGTGTTCTCAGAAACTGCTCGATCAGCATCAGGGGATGCCAGAAACCATCCGTGTGTGTGATAAAAAGTTCCAGTTCAAAAATCAGCTGAGCTCAGCAGCACTGTTACTGATTTGCAGCGTCTCCTGTTTACTCGGCCATCACACGCCTACTACTGTGCACACATCACATCACAGATTTTTTATTCATCCGTTCTGGCAGATCAACAAGCCTGATATGATCTAACACATCCTGAGTCAGGAAATTACACACTGCAGTTGTACACTTTCTTATCAAATGTGCCTGCAGGTTTATGATGTTTGTTTTCTTCCGTTCCTTACCGAAGGTCTTTGAGTTTATTCTCTGTATCTTTTTTGTGGTTTCACTTTACTTGCTGACTTTTCAAAATTGTAAATATGTTGAATTATCTTTTTTTGTTTTCTGGTATTTATTGCATTTCATAAATGTTTTACACAGCGGTAAATGCAAAGTTACCAATACATGGTGCAAACAAGTGGAAAGAGAGAAGAAGAAAAAGCGAAACCAAATGCATGAAAAGGGGGAATAGGAAAAATGCATGTGAGATTTTTTTTTTGGTTTCACCAGCAACTTTATATCTATTTATATGTTAAATGTTTCTCTTATGAGCTTCCATACAGAGTCTAGATTCTTCATTAGAGCATGAAAGCTCTTGTCCCGGGTAATGAAGCTCTCGCACCACTAGGTGGCTCTTAGGCCTACATCCTGCATCCTTTGCGTCCTGTACTGTACAGTTTGCTATTTTCATTGCAGGACTTTTAGACTGCTGTATTTCTACTTTTACTGAAGTAAAGGATCTGAGTACGTCTTCCAACACCGTCACTTTCTACTAAACGGGTTCACAACCTTTTTCCTTAAGGGAACGCTTTTCTATCATTGAGGAAACTGACCCCTAACTAAGTGAAATTAAGGATATTTCACTTAGTACAATTTCAGTACAGAAAAACTGATCAACTGTACAATTAACCCAAATAATGAACACAATAACTGCAGGAAGTTTGAGTTAAACGAGTGATTTGGATGAATTTTGAGATTATTTCCTGTGAATATTGCAGCATCACAGATGAGTCTTCCCGTTATGAACCTGAACGTTTAATACAATTCTCTGTATTATATATATATATTCATTTCTAACAATCATTCATACTTAATATGCTTCTATTCTTTTAACACATTCAGTGTTTTCTTCTCCCTGATGCTTGGCCATTGTTCTATTAGCTCTTTGGTTGTTTTAACAGCATTAAGTTTATATCATAAATAATAATCCAAACTATTATTTTTCTTCACAGAAATGAATGAATGCTGATATATAGACTAGCTGTGTATATTTTTTTAAAAGTTGTGTTACACTCCATAAAAAATCAAGAAGGCCTCGTGACCCCCTGTGAAGCTTTGGCGACCTCTAGTGGGGGTGGAGACCCCCAGGTTGGGAACCGGTGGACTAAGCCATCAAGTCTGCTGTTGTGATCGTTAATAAGTAATTAATAATCAGGGTCACAGGTTTCTTCCTTTCTGATAAGCCAACAGCAACAGTTAGTAAGCCATCTGTAATTAAAACATGTTAGTACATTAATAAAGTAATAAAATCTACAACAATCCATCAAGTCTTTCACTATAAATGTAAATAAGTTGTTAAATGGAGTTTAGTCCAGATGTTCTGCAGCAGTTTTACAGAAGGCAGAAGGTCAAAGGTCAAACAATCCAACTAGAGCTAAAAAAAAAAAGACAAAGCAAGTGCAGCAGGTGACATTATCTGTCCGAAAGTGGCTCATGTCCAACACGCTGTATCTTTTGACTTTGTTGTGTCTGTGCACCAGCTGGCTGCTGGATTTCGTTGGACTGCTCTGCTGTATTTTTCTCTGGCACAGGCTGCCATCTAAACAACAATAGCTGCTGACATACCGCGGGTCCCTGTTGGTGAATCCTCTTGAATCATCAGTGCTCATTAGCCACCAGATGTTAGCACCCACTGCTCAGCTAATAGAACTATACCAGCATCCAACTCACAGCCATGTGAGTCATGCAAATGAAACGCAAACGTCTTCTAAAATGTGTCTAATTTCCATGAAATATGCCGTAGATATTTATGTCCCCCAGAGGATGGATCGTAATGTTTTTGGTTACATAAGGTTTATACATTTAATGGATAGATTGTCATGAAATGTAATGCTCCTGCTCCCCAGAGGATGGACCCTATAAGGTCACACTGTAACGTCCGTGGTAAAAAATGTATTATAAAATGCAACTCTCTTTGTTCAATCTTGTTATGATTTGTTTTGTAATCACAATAAAATAAATAAAGCCATTCTGCTGCAGTTTGTGTGCTTTTATTTGCAGGTGAGTTAAGTTCAGGGTAATGAGTTGGAGAAAGGTGAGAAACAGGAAGTCATATGGTTTTAAGGCTGGTCCACAACACGTCTAATGGAGCCCACAGACGGCTGCATGGCCCCCCACTCTGCGTGTCGCCTGTACTCGCCCTTCTCCAGCAGGTACTGGCGCCCCCTGTAGTTTGGATGCTCGAAGAAGACCCAGATGCCGTCCTGGACGTGAGCGGACTGAATGTCGCGGTGGCGCCAGCGGTCCATCAGGCTGGGCATGTCCTCGCTGAACTCGATCATCTGGCCGGTGAAGTCTGGCCGTTCGTAGATGCGGATCTTGTGCGCGCTAGGAGGCTAAAAACATGAAACAAGCGAAAGATAACGTGTTGATTAGTGATCTTATCTTAGTGGTTTCCTCGGAGCCCCCTTCCTACTTGTATGTGAGAAAAGCTGTTGTTTTTGAAAGGCTAAACGCCAACAAATATGGACTGAAGCAGAATAATTCATTAGATAAAAACATGTGAATTTTGGAAACAATCCATCACTGGAATCTAATAGTATAAAACAAATACTATCAGTGTAGCTTGATCTTTATCTGCAACTGTGCAGAAATACAGGGTTTAAACAGAATGTGGCCGAGTAAGTAGCAGAAAAAATATCCTCTTAAATTGTTTTTTGTTTTTTTTATACAGACTTTTATATAAATTATCTAGAAAGAGTGTGATTATGATTTTAGTTACACATGTGCAAATCTCATTTTTGACAACCTCAGAGCAGACAATCCTGGCGTATCGGCAAGAAAGCAAATAAGTGTATTTTCTAAACATAGAACTATTCCTTTAACTTTCCATGGATCATTAGTGAATATGTATTTTGTATTCACACAGATCACCTTAAGTAGTAAATTGTACATTTTGAATTATTCTTGTATCATGAAGCAGCAAATCCTAATTGAAAAAACCCAAGTTGTACTAGACTACTACTAGACGAAAAAAACGTGGATGTTTTGTGACAGTGCGATAAAACAACATGTTAGTATGTCATATAAGTAGTAGTGGTATTATCCACAGTTGCATTGTTATTGGTTGGGTGAAACAAGAAGATAATTTGAACATGACTCCAGAATATTGGATATAAAGAAACTGATATACAGCTTCATAGTTGGTCTGAAATAATGTTCATAAGTGATATAAACACCTACAAATTTAAATTGAATTAAATTAAATTAAATTAAATTAAATTGAATTAAATTAAATTAAATTAAATTAAATTGAATTAAATTAAATTAAATTAAATTAAATTAAATTAAATTAAATTAAATTAAATTAAATTAAATTAAATTAAATTAAATTAAATTAAATTGAATTGAATTGAATTAAATTGAATTAAATTAAATTAAATTTAAAAAACACATACTATATGCTTAGCTGGAGTTAGATATCTGGTTTTGACTCACATGTCTGATGAGCCGACAGGAGCGGATGGTTTCGTTGAAGCCGTTCCAGCTCTGGAAGCTGGGGTACTCCCCTCTCATGAGGACGTACTGGTAGCCCATGTACTGGGGTCTCTCATAGACCACCCAGGGCCCGCTCTCCACCCTGATGGAGTTACAGTGCTGGAAGTGAGAGCTGAGCTCAGGACAGTCACTGCTGCATTCATAGTGATGGCCCTTGAAGTTCTTGTCCTCGTAGAAGAAGATCTGCAAGCAGGACTCTGTGTTAGACCATCTACTAGTAGAAATAACACTAAAGCTAAGATGCTATGTCTACTAATATCATATTATTAAAGAGGACCTATTATGCTTATTTTCAGGTTCGTACTTGTATTTGGGGTTTCCACGAGAACAGGTTTACAAGCTTAAATGTTAAAAAAAAACGCTTTACTTTTCTCATATTGAATGTGCCGCAGCACCCTCTGTCTAAAACGCTCAACCAAACTCTTCGGACTCCGCTCCAGCTCCGCTCTAACTATCGCTAAACTAGCCACTAGGCAAAATGTGTTACTTGGTGACATCACCACATTACGGAAGAAAAGGCGGACCTTTTACATGCACAAAAAATATATAACACAATAAAGGGAAGTGGAAAAAGCACAAAAGCATAATAATCCCTAATAATCCGACATTGTCCTTTAATTTAGCTTTGTTCTGCGTCTGCTTGATGTGAAAATGAGCAACTCTTTGCTAACACGTTTGCCATAATAACTTGCAAGGGATTACTGGTGTACAAGTGAGTACGAGGCTGACAAATCATAAACCAAAATTTTTAAATATTTGCCCAATTAATTCATCTTGGTCTACTAAAACAAAGACTTTACACAGGAGAATTAAATACAATTGAAACGTTATATGTGACAAGAAAAAATATTAAAGTACAAAATCCCAATATTAAATATTTTTACTCACCTTCCCCGTGCGCTCCATAGTCACCTTGTGTTCCTCCTCACCCTCTCAAATCGAAGCCCCTCATTCACGCTGCATTACTGATGCTCCACTTTCATATAAAGGCTGATAAAATGCACTGACAGGAGAATTATTGTCATTCAAATGAGCTCTCCATTAACTTTGCCGCATTAGCTGATGCTGCAATTGTTTTAAAGTTCATGTCCGCTGTTTGATTGCTCACTGTGATGATGCAGAAATTGTGACTGTGCTTTTACTATTGTGGTTTATGTACTCAGTTTATATTGCATATACTATTACTCACTGGCAATTAACCATTTCCTATCACCAGTCTACAAAACATGCAGTATGTAAACATGAGCAGTAAGGAGAATAAAGATATTGCATTTTAAAAATAGAATATTGAAACATATTCTGTGACCTGTTTGTTTTTTAAGTTTATTTTATAATACATGTGACTTATGTAATTGCTGCAACATCTATTTAAAGTTATATGGTATAATAAATTGAACATCCAAGTTAGCATTATGTAAATGTGCCCATATTTAAATGCCAAAATAAAAAACAGATTTTGTGTTTTTAACGAATAAAACATGTCTGAATTATTTTTAATAATGCAGGTTTTTAGTAAAAAAGATGAAAATGAAGGTGGGAAATAAATAATAAGGAACGGAGTATCGTTTTGTATCATGACTGTATTTTTCAAGATGTGTGCTTTTACACTTTTTAATGACACAACTAGTGCTCCTTAACCCGGCGGATGGATCCAACGGCGGGCTGCAAGCCGCCCCACTCAGAGTGCCGCCTGTACTCGCCCCGCTCCAGCAGGTACTGGCGCCCCCTGTAGTTGGGTTGCTCGTAGAAGATCCAAGCGCCTTCGAACACCTTGCAGGAGTGCAAATCGCGGCTGTGCCAGCGCTCGTGGAGGACGGGCATGTTGTCTGCCACCTCCATCGTCTGGCCTTCGAAGTTTGGCTTCTCCCAAACCTTCAGCCTCCACGAGTTCCCCACCTGGAGGAAAGACATGAAGGACGCTGAGTCAAGCTGTTTTTTGCTGTGTCATGCTTTGGAGGCATCATTTCTCTCTCTTGACTTACGTTCCTAACAACGCGACAGGACCTGATGGTGTCGTTGACGCCCAGCCAGCGCTGGTAGTCTGGGTACTCTCCCGGGCTCAGCACATACTGGTAGCCCGTGAAGTTCGGCCTCTCGTAGATTACCCAGAATCCTCCCTCCACTCTGATGGAGTTGCAGCGGCTGAAGAACGTGTGCAGGTCGCTGGAGTCATTGTCGCACTCGTGGAATCGACCCTGGAAGTTTCTGTCCTCGTGGAAGACGATCTGGAAAAGATAGATATGAGCACATTTTTATATAAAAATACTGTTTGAACTGCTCCATTCAATATGTGAAATGTACCTTCTCCATAGTTAATATCAATAGGTTTGGTGTGTTATATAAAACATTTAAGCAGCCACCTCCAATATTCTCTTTATACCGAACAAGAACAATAAAACTAAAGCACATGGTTGGCTTTGTGTGAACTGGATTATTCAATGAGCGATTCAAGTATTTATCCAGGCTTATCACATTGTTCTGAAGCAGCGAATCCTGTTTCCCTCAACAATGCAAACGCAAAGCATCCCAAAGCCACTGGATGCAGCAAAGCGTGAGGACAATAACAAGGGCACTGGCGGACATCTGGTTTGATATGAAACGCTTTGAGCTGAGTCAGTGGCAGCGCGGGAAGGCTCCAGAGACTTTACGGGTCCTGAGTTTTAGACACTGCATACCTGATTCATATTAAACAAGGTGCACTCTTCACCTCGGAAATTGTGGTTGAATAGTTTTAGTTTGATAATAGTTATGGAGATGATGTTATTCTCCATGAAAACAGCCAAAAAATGCTGATTAATTGAAATATTGTTATTAAGGAGAAACAGTAAATAAAACATAATAAATTGTCTGTCCATTCAATATTATTATACAGACACATACTGCAGATGTTCATGGTCCCCAGAGGATGAATCCTAAAGTATTTGGTGACCCCTGACCTTTCCTCTAGTGCCACTGTCAGGGATGGTACACAAGAATTCTAATAAGCGGATTGCCGTGATGTTTACGGAGCACAGTCATGCTCCTCAGAGGATGGACCCTTTACAGTTTAGACACTTTATGTCGTTTCATTTGGCACCACCCTCAGGTAAAACTTTACTACTAGAGTATCTGCTAGCAGGGAATGAAGGACAACAGATAACGTTTACTGTATATATGTGTTCTTGGGTGCAGGGGAAATGTGCATCTTCATACGTTTAGAGAAGCCACAGGACATATTTTAAAGGTGCAGTGTGTAGGATTTTGGCGGCATCTAGCGGTGAGGTTGCAGATTGCAACCAACTGAAACTTCTACCGTGTGCCAAGCGTGTTGGAGAACTACGGTGGCTAATGCAAAAACGTGAATGCCCCTATCTAGAACCAGTGTCTGGTTTGTTTGTTGACTGTAGATACATGGCGGACGGCTCCATAAAGAGGACCCGCTCCGTATGTAGGTATAAACGTCTCATTCTAAGGTAACAAAAACACAACGATTCTTATTTTCAGGTGATTATAGACTAAAGAAAACATACTTCTTAATATTATATTCCATTTCTGCTAATAGATGACCCGTAAATGCGACACACTGGTCCTTTAATTACTGCTATCGTGCATTCCTCTCTTGTTGAAGTTGTACAAATCATTGAAACGAGGTGTAGTAGTGTTTGTTTGGAATAAAACCCTTTGGTCATATTTAGCCAGATATCCTGAGATGATTGTTTTATTATTGCATTATCTCAAGTTATCATCGTCATGATTTAATCATTTTTATTAGGCCTACTTTTACTTTTTTCTTTCTGCTCATTTTTGCTCTGTTCTTCTCTTTTTATCGAGATTAAGAAAAACGCCTTCATGATGAAACTGACTTAACAATATTCATGGGAGATATTTAAAGAGTCACTCCACAAATTTTACTTGTCAACGTCAAGTTTGAGTTTGGAGACTGCAAATGTATAACAGGAAGCGTGCGTTACAAAGTGGGGACATGGAGTTTAAAGGTGTGGGCATTTACTCGGGAGCGTCTTAACGAAAGAGGCTGCTGAGTTGCATTATGGGAGGACTAAAAGTCAGGATATATTCATTTTTAATTCCTAAATCAGTCTCTTGCAAGTCACCCCAAAATCACCGTAGTACCCCTTTAAGTTGTGATTATGGGAAAACCATGTTTCAGTGTGTACCATCTCAAATTAGTGTCAAACGATGTGATCAAGAAAATCCACAAGACCAGTCAGAGTTTGCTTGTCATTTATTGATGGTGCTGTGTGAGTGTGGGCATCTGGAAAGGTCTTGAATAACTTTCAGGTTAAAGGCTAAAGTTAAAACTCTGTGATCCTGCGGAAGGAGCCGACACCAGGAGAGGCCGCCCCCCAGTCGCCGTGCTGCCGGTACTCGCCTCTCTCCAGGAGGTACTGGTGGCCCCTGTAGTTGGGGAGGTCGTAGAACACCCAGGCGCCGTCGCTCACCACGCAGGAGTAAGCCTCGCGCAGCTTGTAGGTGTCGTACACTGAAGGACAGTCATCGGAGCACTCCACCATCTGCCCTCCGAAGTCTGGCCTCTCGTACAGCCTCAGCTTCCATGCACTGCCGTAAGCCTAAAAACACAAGGACACTGGTTGGTACCCAGAAACTTGAGGTATTGAGGTTCGATACCTGCCTCTATTGCTGGTCTAATGAGATAAACCCAGTATTTTTAGGTTACAGGCTACATTCAGCCCAAAACACTGATTGTCAAAGGTGTTGCTAAACCCAAAAACATATTAAACTTCAAGTGGAATTAGCACATTTATTCTGTATCTTTAATTGAAGCTAATCCATATACAAGCCTGATTTTCTTTAGAATCATTAACATAACATATTATAGTTATAATAAGGCTCTTTAAAGCTGTATTAATTATTATCATCATTACTTTTTGTTTTGTTTCTGGCCTTTTGGTGAATTTAAGTCCAATGTTCACTCTCCTTTTAGCTTTATTTTGGTCTCCACCAGCTCCCGAGAAAAAATAATCTGGCTTCTTAGCTGTTAAATGCTCTGCAATGGATAGCAGCAGTTTATCTGGATGCTGAGAGAGAGACTGAACCAAAAACACTAAAAGGTACAGTCTGTAAAAATCAAAACAATGAGCTGAAAGATGCTAAAACTCTCAGCTCTCTTGAGTTTGTCACTTTTGAGCTTGTATATTCCCCTTTAACAACATTTCACTGCCCAAACATACTTTTCTATAACTACCCAACAACATTATGTCAAACCTCTGTTTGTATTTGACCCGAATGAGGACTCTTACGTTCTTTATGGCACGGCAGGATTTCACATTTTCGCTGAAGGCCATCCACTGCTGGCTGTCGGCGTACTCCCCAGGGCTGAGGATGTACTGGAACCCCTTGTAGTTGGGCTTCTCATAGATCACCCACACGCCGCTCTCCACCCGGATGGAGTTGCAGCGGCTGAAGTATGTGTGCAGGTCGGCACAGTCGCTGCTGCAGTTGTAGCAGCGACCCTGGAATTTCTTCTCCTCAAAAAATGTGATCTGTGGTCAAAAGAGGAAAAAGAATGTGAGTATTTTCTGAACCTGAATATCTTAATAAAGAATTTTAAAATGTATAATAGCTGTAGTAGGTTTTATCTTACCTTCCCCATTTGGATGCACTGTAAACCTCCTTCTTTGCTGCGGCCCCATCAAAGTATTTATCGATAAACAAAATGTGCAGAGTGTGGCAAGTCTTTGATACCCAAATGAGGTAGATTTACATATCAGCAAAATGGCTTGGTGCTGTTTGATTTGCCTTTGTTCCAGTCTGATGATGACTCTGTATCAAACACATGCTGGAACAGTGAAGGCAGAGGGTCAGGGTCAGAGTCAATGATTCGGCAATGTTCAATTTGCTCTTGTATTTTTACGACAGCTGCAAATGTTAACATTACAATAACTTTTAACCAGTTATTGCCTTCATTTTTCAGAGCTTCCCATCCTAAATGTAATGTGTTTGAAACACTTCCTGAGCTTCAGACAGTTGATTCTGCTTTAGATCAATTCTAACACAGATGTAAACACCTATAATTTAATGTGTGTAATGTATAATTTTGATCTTGTGTTGCAAGCAACTTTGTAATAAGTTAAATATCTACAATTTTGGTCGTTGTAACCACAATATAACCCTCCTATTATAAAGGCTGTGAGGGTGAGTTTAAAGGGGAATTGGCAAAAAAATCAAGCAGTTTTAAATGTTCAGTTCGACTGGAATCTGCAACCACTCCTTGCAGTTAAAGGAGATTTTCTTCCTGAATTTACTGTCCAAAAAGACGGGACACCCACTGCATTATTTTCACATGAGAAATTAGAATTAATAGCCAAGTGTAGTGAACAAAAGAACATTTATTAGTTTATTTTCAACTCCCACAAGACCATGTTTGATGGTCAGACATGGCAACACATTGAATTTTGCCTACGCAGGTCATTTTTGTTTTGCACCAAATGTGCTTTGGTGTTTTTGTATGTTGCAGTGTGTAGGATTTGGCGGCATCTAGTGGTGTGGTTGCAGATTGCAACCAACTGAGTACCCCTCCGCTAACACCTCCTTTTCCCAGACTGAGGTAACGTGAGCCGCTGAGTGCAAAACCGTGGTAACGCCGTGGTATCTTTCAGGACCTTTGCCTCGCCTACTTTAGGAACGAAAATCAGACAGCGGTAGTGGTAACACGATTTTGCACTCTGCGGCTCGCCTTACCACAGTTTCACAAATGTGTAAGTGAACTACGGTGGCCTTCAGGTACCGTAAAAATGTAAAAGGCTCTCTCTAGAGCCAGTGTTTGGTTTGTCCGTTCTGGGCTAATGTAGAAACATGGCGGAGCAACATGGCAGACTCCATGAAGACGACCCGCTCCCTATGTAGATATGAAGGGTTCATTCTAAGATAACGAAAACACAATTCTTAGTTTCAGGTGATTATGCACTAAAGAAAACATACTTATCAATATTATATAAACTTTCTGATCAATAGATCCCCCTAAATATGGAGGACTAAAGCTGTGATTATAATAAATAAATACATTCTATTTATTTATTTCTGTGCATATCTATTTATTTAGAAATTAACCCGCACATTTATTTGATAATTGAGGCTTTTATTGCTACATTTCTTTCTTAATTATTTTATTTATTTATTGAGTCATTTATTTATTTATTACAATTGCAGCTTCAGTCCTCCATAACTAAATGCTACACACTGCACCTTTAAAGAAAAAGTTTTGAAATGTTTTGGGGTCATTAGGTGCTACATATAATCCAAACCATTTGGTCGTGACAAAAAAAGATACAAAAATGTCTCTGCAAATTCTGTTGATACACGGGCCCCTATGAACCTGTAGTACAGTGTATATGACGAGGTTTTCTATTAAAGCATGTACTCTGAGATATCGGTTTCTTATAGTTTTTGTTATGTTTTTACATTAATTTATTGTTTTCAACAACGATGGCTCGGCAAATGATGAATCACCAACATATTGATCTGTGGACTGTATCACATCTTTGTCACTTTCCATCTACTATAAATGCTTCAGTTGTTTGAGCGCCACAGCTTGAGCGCCAGGTATCAAATTCAATTATTTTGAAGGATTTTCTTTTCACTAAACTATTCAGAAGCTGGGTGGTCAAAATGCCAGACATCAAGGTCACAGCTTTGTCCATTAAAAAGTGTTTGGACTAAATAAATGTGTGCTTAAAGAATTTATATTCACATCTTTAAAAGTAAGGAACCAAACTAAAACTTTGTATCCTTCTACTTCTGTTTTTTCTTCTTCTTTGTTTTTTCTCTTTACAGGTGTTTTACGTACCATCCAGGCCAGTAGTTTCAGTTCAGCTTGGAGCTGAAATTACTGATTAGAGTTTTGAAAACTTGAGGAATAAATCTAATGATCCTTTTCACAACCTTCCTGTTTGCTTATTGTTTCCCCTGTGGGCTTGATTTTCATACCTCACTCTCAAATACTGAATGTCAGAGCTTCCATAAACGCACCAGAGAGGAAGAATTTCATGCCGCCATGAAGTGAAAGTAAACGACTGCACAGGGCTGACTCGTAAGAGTTGCTATTCACTTTTTATTTTGCACCAGAATGACAGGCAGGAATCAAAAACATTGGATTTTCAGCATGCTTTATTTTTTCCACTCAGTACATTTAGAGTTAACAGGAGTCCATGATGCGCCTCATGGAGCTGAACCTCGTCATGTTGCCCATCCCCATCTCTCTGAGGTTCCTGTACTCTCCTGGCCTCAGGTACATCATCTTGCCCCTGTAGTTGGGCTGCTCGAACATCAGCCAGTGGCCGTCCATCACGTTGCACGACTGGCAGTCGGACATGCGGAAACGATCCATCATGTTGTCACAGTCGTCCATCAGCTCGTGCATCTGGCCTCCGAAGTTCTCCTTTTCGTAGATCCTCATTCTGAAGGGTCCCCTGTGCTGTAGATGAAGAAACAGGGAAAAGGGAAATGATTGTGGATCTCTGAACTGACACTGCACCCAACCTTTAGATCAACAAATCAGTGGTATTACACTTGTGTGATGAGACTGGTGTACGGAGGAAGAGGACTACCATGGTTGGCTATCGAGATCCCAAGTTAATGATGTCATTATCTCGAGAGAACAACTGTAATGATAACATGATAATTAACTTGTGATCTTGAGATAAGTTATTTAAAAAATGATTGCAACCATGGCAGTTCTGGGCCTCCGTACCGACCTTAAAAGCTGTTACGATATTAATTTTGTAAAACCGGACCATGTTTAAAAAGGAATATTGATGCTCCCATCTATCTTTTAATCACAAAGTGGGTTTGCAAATACAATTTATGACCACCAAATTCTGGGCACAATCCCTGTATCATTGGGATCCGATATCTGAAAAAATATTCGACATTCAAGTTTCACTTACTGGCTTTTTCCAGGAGCTTTCAGTTGCATCTCACAGCCTTCCTTAACCTGCTCAGGAATTATCAAAGTTCGGTACTTGGTTTGCATGATTACACCTATGCAGGTTCCATTTGTTGAAGAAGGCTGTGAGATATGGTTGAATGCTAGTAAGTGGACCTTGTGTTTAGAATATTTTATGACAGATGTGTTAGTAACGAATCCTGCAAGCCTTTTGCATTTGCCCAACTTACAAATTTGTGCTGTCGACTAATAGAAAAGCTGCTTTTAACATCGTTGGACTCCAACGTGGAGGAGGGTGTCCTTCCAGCTCTTTGGTTGATTATTTGCAGCATGGTGTGTAAGTCCTTTAAGTTGCAACTCTCCTGTACTTTGTGGTGTGACCGATGCATTTAGCGATAAACCTACCATGGGGATCATGCGACTGGACCTGATGCAGTCGCTCATACTCATTCCCATCAGGCGCTGGTTGTCTGGATACTCGCCCCTCCTCACAAGCATCTGGTGGCCCATGAAGTTGGGCTTCTCGTAGACCATGAAGAGACCGCTCTCCACCCTGCAGGAGTTACACCTGCTCAGGTAGGAAGTGAGCTCGGGGCAGTCATTGCTGGTCTCGTAGGAGCGACCCTGGAAGTTGCGGTCCTCATAGAATATGATCTGCAAAGACATGACTCGGTTAACATTTTGTCTTCAATCTTTTTTAACTATTAAGTTATTGTGTCTCATATATTTTGAAAGTTTCACTTACCCTCCCCATGGCCATGATATTCGTGGGCTAATCTCAGATGTACTGCATCAACATCGACCCTTTTGCCTTTTTATACATTGCACAGCCGTACTATTTCCACATGGCTTGTGCTGAAACCTTTGACTCATCACTCTATATTGTGGCACCGGGCAGCCCTATAGGCTGGCAGACCTCACTGTACGTCAGAATCTGCAATAGTTATTGTGGATATTGGGTTTTATACGTGCTTCCAGAAGCTTCTACTATTTAATTCATATCTCTTCTGTACAAATCTATGTGGTGTATGCGATCTGAAGAGGAGTCTGAACTTTATGATTACACTAAAGGCATTCAACAAATGCCACAAAACAAAGCTTTGACCTTGCAGCATTTGAAAGTGCTATAAAAAATAAATCATTTGAAGAACATTTTGCTTCTGTTATGACCTGAAGTGACCTCCCAAAACTACATTCAACATACAATAATAACTATTGAGGTGTGCTGTAAAAAAAAATGAATGCAGGCCCACGTGCACCTCGTGATGAGTCATGATGTTTCACACAAAAGTATGCAAGGTGGTCTGCAGCTGATAGTCTATATAAAAGTGGCGTCGGGTTGGCATCATTTGAAAAAAAACAAAAGTGTCACCATGGGCAGGGTAATATTTCTCATATGTTTGTATCATGTTGGAAAATCTGGTGTTGTAGAAGTAGTAGTACATTAATAGTGTTTGATGCAAACTGATCTATTCTGGAGTATTTTCATCTGAAGTGTCTTGTATGTTTTTTGCTGCAGATTATTTTCTACGAGGAGAGGAACTTCCAGGGTCGCTCCTATGATTGCAGCAGCGACTGCGCCGACATCCACGTGCACCTGAACCGCTGCAACTCCTGCAGGGTGGACAACGGGTGCTTCGTGGCGTATGACCACCCCAACTTCATGGGTAATCAGGTCTTCTTGAAGAGAGGGGAGTACTCCGACTTTCAGCGCATGGGGGCGGGCACGGCGATGATGGATACCGTCCGCTCCTGTCGCATGATCCCCACGGTAAGACATTTTGGTAGTTTTGTTTTTCACCCCAGATCCAAAGACCTCCAGAACAAGAAAGGCAGTCTAGAATACCAATGGACTGATATCATGTCTTGTCTTCCTCCAACAGCACAGGGGGCAGTTCAGGATGAAGATCTACGAAAGGGAGAACTACCAAGGCCAGATGCACGAGCTGATGGACGACTGTGAGTCTCTCCAGGACCGTTACTCGATGTCTGACAGCCAGTCGTGCAACGTGATGGACGGCCACTGGCAGATGTTTGAGCAGCCCAGTTACAGAGGACGGATGATGTACTTGAGGCCGGGAGAGTACAGGAACTTCCGAGACATGGGAGCGAGCAACATGAGAGTCAGCTCCATCAGGCGCATCACGGATTTGTGCTGATTGTCGTTCAATTAAAGAAACTGTGGTTGAAAAATAAAAATCGGATTTTGAAATATCTCTCTTCTGATTGGTAGTTTTCTTTTGCAATGTAGCAGTGGTGCAAGGGGCACAATTTGTCCCTCTCAAAGTTAGAGGGAAACATTGACATTATTCCTTATACTACTCCTTATTTCGTACATAATACGAAGGCGTTACTTGGACTGTCCATTGTAAACATCCAGTAAATTACAGCATTGCAGAACAACTTCCTGGTTCAACTTTGAATACAGCGATTAGGTCATTTTGAGTGCATAGTTTTAAAGTGGAAAAATACATCATAATATAAAATACATAATAACATTCTAGTATAATAATAATGGATATTTTGCAATACGTTCTCATCCCAACTCGTCACATACTGACGCTTTGTCTGACCCCTTGGCGTCACTTTTCGCTTGCAGTAAACACATGCTTAACGTTGTGAATTTAACAAAAACACTCGCTTAGGTTTAGGCAACAAAACCACTTAGTTAGGTTTAAGAAAAAACAATATGGTTGGGCTTAAAATTACTACGTTTGCCAAGTGAAAATGTGACTTGACGTCGTGTACACCGGACACGAACAAACAGCCGATTGTAATGTGAAAGTACAGCGGTATCCTGGATGAAAGCCTTGTGTTGTTGTTGCGAGATAAAGCGTTGTTAATTTACGCTCTGGGAATGAGGCTGGATTTCACCTTTGCCAAAACTAAAACTGAAATGTTTACAATGCAGTTTTTCTTTCTCTAAGAGTCATTGTTATTACATTTGGATGGCATTGAGTAAATATTACAATAAGCCATGTTGGGGTTTTGTTTCAATCTCTAGTACTGATGCATAATGCAGCACTTGCAGCCATAACAACAAAGTGATGAATTTTCCATTTTTGGTGTCTTGCCATGTAAAGTCTGTCCTGAGGGTGGCGCTGAAGGAAAGGCTGTGTGTTTATTACATTCAAAAGGTTTCATTCCCTACTCGGTAAATTTCACGCCTATCTACATGTTACATTTGGAGATATCGTGTGTACAAAATGGACATTTTGTCCTGAGGGTGGTGCTAAAGGGATGATATTGGGAGTGTTCTAACTAGGAAGGTTTAATCCTCTGAGGAGCATGAATGTGTTCAGAAAATATTATAGTAATATGCAATTATATTTTGCACAAGTGGACATTTTGGCCTCATGGTGACACAGGAGGAAAGATAATGAGGACACAAAAGATATTGGGATTCTTCTTTTGGGCACTAAGGACATATTGTTTTGCAAAGAGCGATTATGTAAATCTGCTGGTAACTACAGGATAACATGTCTCTCAGTGAGGAACGCTGTGTTTACTTCTTGTTTGACTTGACCGCTTTACTTAACTGAATTGACTCAGTAATGTCAGTTACTCAGCAATATCTATCAAATCGCTTGCTCACATTGGCCTCCATAAACTACTGGTCATACCAGACCAAGAACTGCTGTGTCAGCAAAAATCAGAAGTGTATTGGACTGAGCAATGGTGTGTTTTATTTCTTGAATTGTATTATTTGTGCTCTCCATAGCTACATATTGCAGCTTTAAATCAATGCATTTTATTTAATCAATACATGTCAATCTTTTGTCCCTAAACATTTTCCAATAATGAAAATGATGGCACAAAAATACAAAAGTAATGCAATAACTAGAGTTTGCTTTGTCACTGTGAAATCTGCACCACTACTGTTTAATCCGTTCACAGCTGTGATGTATAATACAGTAGGGACTTCCATGCTGATGAGCTGACTCAGTCATTTGGTACAATTGAGGGGGCAGATTCTTTTGATGTCACATGATGCATAAAAGGCAACGCGCCAGTGGGAAGAACAACAGAAATCAAATAGCGCGACCATGAGTGGAAAGGTAATGGAGGGAGCAGATCACTGCAGCAGTCAACTAACTGATGCAGTCATAATGTTATACTGCATATCTACCAAAATACTGTACAGTAACGGTGTGATTTGTGTTTATGATAATCATAGAACTCACTTGAGCACAATCTGTGTCTTTCTCTCTAGATCGTCTTCTTTGAGGGGAGAAACTTCCAGGGCCGCTCGTA
The DNA here is from genome assembly GCA_916701655.1 of Sebastiscus albofasciatus. Taxonomy (NCBI): domain Eukaryota; kingdom Metazoa; phylum Chordata; class Actinopteri; order Perciformes; family Sebastidae; genus Sebastiscus; species Sebastiscus albofasciatus. Next base: position 264,072 of record CAKAOI010049771.1, read on the forward strand.
TGAGTGCATCAGCGACTGCTCTGAGATCGCCTCCCACCTGAGCCGATGCAGCTCCTGCAGGGTGGAGAGCGGGGCGTTCATGGTCTACGACCAGCCCAACTACACGGGCCAGCAGTACCTCCTGACCAGGGGAGAGTACCCCGAGTATCAGAACACCATTGGCTTCAATGATTGCATCCAGTCCTGCCGCGTCGTCCCTGTGGTAAATATGAGTTGCAACGTTGCTAATCGAGAAGACGAAGGCAGGCGGTAATGTAAAGGGACATGAGAAATATGATGGGTTGCTGTCTTACCTAGAATCAGATGAGAATATCAATTTAAAAAAATTGTATTGTATTTCAGTCTTGATATCGCCATGACAACTGTGCAAACTCCATCCGCTGATCAGAAAAATGGGATGTGTTTGAAAGCTCTGAAAAAAAAGTGGACATTTGGTTAAGAGTTCTGTTTCTAGCAATGTCAAAGGTCAATTTATTTTATGTCTTGTACGTTGTATCTTGTTAGCTAGCAGGCGAGCTACCATTACTTCTAAGAGTTTTGTGAAAACTGGAGCAAATTTGTATTCATACCATTCTAAACAGGCTAACTTAAGAGGATTAAACTGATATTTACCTTGGCACATTTGTCAATAGTGTACAGTTGCTAGCTATTTCCTAGCTATTTCTTTACATATTAACATCACAGTAGCCAGGTGGACCTTTAAACAGCACCATGGCTCTTGTTAGATTCATGCATACATTTCGTTTCATTTGGCGTTTCGTTCTTCAACAGCACAAGGGCCCCTTTAAGATGAGGATCTACGAGAGAGCGAACTTCGAAGGGCAGATGCAGGAGGTGACCGAGGACTGCGACTCCATCCAGGATCAATACCACATGTCCGACATGCAGTCCTGCAACGTGATGGAAGGCTACTGGTTGATGTTCGAGCAGCCGAACTACGAGGGCAGGATGTTTTACCTGAAACCAGGAAAGTACAGGAACCTCAGAGAGATGAGCAGCGACGACATGAGGTTCAATTCAATCAGACGCATCACAGAATCTTAACTGTCTCATCACTTATATTTAGCTAATTAGCTTTTGCAGATGCTTTGTTTTTATTAACATTAACCAGATGTCGAAGTGAGAGGCAGAAAGAAGGAGCCTTGTTTTTATCCTGAAACTGTGATTTGTGCATTGTTTGCATGTAGTTCCAGTTGTACTGTGCAATCCAGCCACGATGAATTTACCTCTATAACTGTGTGACGCGCACAATAAAATGATTTGCCGCATATTTTGTGTGAATGTTTTCTGAAAACAATTTCAATAAGTGACTGTTTGGCCCAGTGGTTTTAACATGAGAGTTAATATCTGAATCAGCTAATAGGAAATGCTAAAAATAAAGTTATTTTACTGAAGTATAACATCTCAAATATGAGTATACAGCACAGCAGCAGACTTTATATTACATTAACATTTTTGTGGTTATATATGCAGTATATTAATTGAATGATGTGATAAGTTATAGTTGAGGATTTGTGCAGGGCTACAAACACAGCAACTTGTGAAAAACAAATTGTATTTTCTATATTATTGTTAAAGCGATTAAAATGCTGCATTCAGTTGGTCATATTTACATGACTGAATGTCGTATTTACCATGAGAAATAATAATATAATGATGATCTTTACCCAACAACACCTTCATCTCCCTTACTGTTTCCACTGTACTAGATATCAGCATTCAAAATTTACATTTACCGCAATGACTTTCAGTCTGGTGTCACAATTTGTCTGCCTTTTTGTATGAAACAAGAGGGAATATTTAATAAGGAGTTTTACAAATTAATCCTGGTAGACGTCAGACCAATCAAATACAAAGAGATTGAGTTATGCAAGATTGTTTAACCGATATATATGGATTAATTATAAAAATAATTTGTATTCAGAGAATTTAATGGCTTTGTTAGAGAGTAGAGGGACGACAGGAATCACCTAATATATCATTTATTTTTGTGTAATATACCTTTGAGAGATATGGGTTTTCTAATATACAATCTAACATATTTATAGACGGTTTAAAGGAGCACTGTGGAAAGTCAGGCCACACGTGACAAAGAAATAGGGGGCAGCATTTCACTTCTATACTGGGTCCATACTATCTAAATTTACAGTCAACAGCAAATTCGACCAAACTGATGAAACTCAGAGCCGGTCAAAATATTTTGTGTGTTTGTGCTGCTAACCGAAGGCTGTACAGTATGTATACTTTTTGATAATTTGTTTATTGGCTCAATGTGGCACAAACAAGAAAACGAGCCACACCTTTGCAGAAAAAAAGTCGTAATATTACCAGAATAAAATCATAACTTTACGAACAAAATTCATAATATTACGAGAATAAATTCAGAACTTTACAAGAAAAAAAGTCGTCATATCACCGGAATAAAGTCATAACTTTATACGAAAATAAAGTTGTAACATAAAGAGAATAAAGTCATAACTGAGAAAAAAAGTCGTAATATTACCAGAATAAAGTCATAATTTTATGAGAAAAAGTTGTCATATTACCAGAATAAAGTCATAACTTTATGAGAAAATGTCATAATATTACGAGAATAAAGTCATAATTTTATACGAAAAAAAGTTGTAATATACCGAGAATAAAGTCATAACTTTACGAGAAAAAAAGAAAATAACATGTAAAATTACTACTACTATACTACTATACATATATATACTAATATGACTTTATTCTCATAATACTACGACTTTTTTTTCTCGTAATATTATGACTTTATTGTCTAAATCTCAGTTACATTTCTTTTCCTCAATGTGGCCCTAATACTCCGTCGTACCGTACCATAGACCTACAACAATGATAAATAAAAATGCAAACAAAAAACAGTTATTCATTTCCACTCATTTTTTAAAAAAAAATCCACAGGGAGCCACTGGAGTGGGGTTTAAGCTGCAGGTTGCTGACCCCTGGATTAAGATAAGCCAATCAGAGGCAGAGTTGGGCGGGTCATGCTACAAAAAGCTAGTTTAGCATGCTCTTTTCATTAGATATCTGTGCAACACAATACATAAACGTCTTTGACATAACGTCAGTACAGTAACCTCTTCACATTCACACTCATTTTTTTAATGTTTTAAGCAAATATTTTTACACACTTTAACTATATATATATATATATATATATATATATATATATATAATATGCACTTAGACCTAAATATCTTGATACATGTGCATTCAACAACTGTTGATTCTGTCACTGCTCGTAGTTGAGCAGCTCTACTGTATAAAATCGGTCATGTGCGGACTGTACTGAAACGGCCTTCTAGAGCTTAGTCTATAGAGGATTTAACAATATGGGGGGATTAAAGGCAAATAAAAGCAAAACTGAAAGAACGAGTGACTATATAAAACAAGTTGTTACGCTGACATCAAGAGAATAACGGTCTCTGAATTGTAAATCATATAAAAGCTGCTGCTGTGTACAGAGGCAAGGCAGTGGTTGTGTTCACATCACAGGATGATGAATATTCACTCCAGCATTTACGGTGTTAAATTCAACATGTTGTATTTGTCATGTCAAATGTTGATCTTTAAAATGGACATAATGATAATAGCTTACATACAGTATGTACAGTACTACAATCCTCTGCATTAACAGGGATAAATTGGATTTTACATGTATACTAATGTTCAAAGATAAATATATATGTAAATTAAGGATGGAAAAATAAACTTTGTACAATCAAATATACGCTTTCCCATGAGTTTTTCATAATTTCATATAGTAAAAGTCCAATCAAGAGGTGTTTGGAGATTTCATTTTGGTTTATTTGAGGATTCTATGTGTTTTCATCATCTACCAGAGCAAATCCAAAGGACGCCTCTGCTCAAAACAGCTGATTTGCTTCATTGACCACACAAAACAAAAGACAATATTGTTCGGTGAGAAAGAGCTGACGAGCCCGCTCATTGTTGTCAATCACAATGACCCAGGTCATCCGTGGGTTATAAAGGCAGAGTGGAGCTCAAGGCTGCTGCTACAGTGTTACGAAGGTTAACCGACACAATGGGTAAGGTAAGTCTTCTTGTCTTGCTGTGTGCCTTTTGTGCGTCTGCGTACCTGCGCGGATTATTCAGCCGAAACCGGTGAACTGGAAGCGTTCTTTCGTGCGGTATCGTATGCACACTTCTCTTAATTTACGGCAATATCTACATTTTTGAAAAACCGTCACTTGATCGTTCCAGATCATCTTCTACGAGGACAGGAACTTCCAGGGTCGCTCATACGAGTGCAGCAGCGAATGCTCCGACCTGCATTCCCACTTCAGCCGCTGCAACTCCATCAAAGTGGACAGCGGTGACTGGATGGTCTATGAGCGACCCAGCTACATGGGCTACCAGTACTTCCTGAAGAAAGGCGACTATTCAGACTACCAGCGCTGGATGGGATTCAACGACTGTGTGCGATCCTGCCGTATGATCCCTATGGTACGCTTCGGTCGGGCGGTTTCACCTTAACGTTTCTTTTGAGAACACTTTACTGATCTTATTGTGTTTCCTGCAGCACCAAAGCTCTCACAGAATGATGATCTACCAGCGTCCAGAGTTCGGAGGCCAGGTGATGGAGCTGACCGACGACTGTCCCTCCCTGAACGAACGCTTCCACTTCAACGACATCAACTCCTGCAACGTGAGGGACGGTCACTGGATCTTCTACGAGCATCCCAACTACAGGGGGCGCCAGTATCTGATGAGCCCCGGTGAATACAGGAGGTTCAACGAGTGGGGAAGCTCCACTTCTAGGGTGGGATCCATCAGACGTGTCAGCATGTGAGGAAAGCTGACTCCAGACACTGTTTATGTGAAGTACTGTCAATAAATCTATCCAATAACCACTATTCTGTCAACTGCTGCTTTTGTTTTCTTTAGGCTCCTTGAGTTGAGGGGTTGAAAGGTGTTCTTTGGTGGGATATTAGGTCTTATTGCTTGTGTTTTGAAGTGGAGAAAGTAGCACGCAAGGGTTCAGACCAAACTAAATTTTCATAAGCCATACTATTATTTCCTGAGTGGATCAAATATTAGAGGAAAAGGACACGAATAAATGCTAAAAAATAGATGGAAATGACAGAGACACACGCATACAGTTTAAGCCCAGCATGTTTATTGAGAACAGAAAGAGGAAGAAGGTTCGAAAAGACTTCTAGTTGAAGTCGGTGATTCGCCTGAGCGAGCCGATCCTTGGACTGGCGCCGCCCCAGTCGCTGTATCTGCGGTACTCGCCGGGTCTCAGGTAGTAGGGTCTTCCCCTGTAGTTGGGCTGGTCGTACATCAGCCATTGGCCGTCAACCACATTGCACGAGTTAATGTCAGACATACGCAGGCGGTCCTGGACGTTGGGGCAATCGTCGCTCACCTCCTGCATTTGGCCGCCCATGTCTGGACGCTCATACAATCTTATTTTGTAGGAACCACGGTGCTGCAGGAAGAACGACATTCATGAGTTATGTTTCGCCTCATTAATGTGCTTTAAAATAGTACTTTTTATGGTGATTGTGAGCATAAAAGAACAATCTATGAACAGTTCTGAAGTGTTAATCCCCTCCAATCTAATGCTATTTGCAAATTAAGACATAGTTACACCAAGAATGGTTTCTTTTAAGATGCAGGGAGTACCAAATGGGTGGAGTTTAACCAACAGATATCCTGATGTGCTAAACCGAAGCTATCTTCTACCACAGCTCAGAAGTTTTTGCTTTCAGGAATTTCTTTCCAACATGAGTCGTTGAGTTTTATGTTGCCAAAAAGTCCTTCCAACTTGTATAAGAGGACGTTTTGTCTAGCTTGGGCAAAGCTGTTTTCAACTTAGTTTATTGTATTTCAGATATGAGGGACTTGGTCTGTACAATCTTCAAGAAAAGCATACTATTAGCTCCTTTTCAGTTTCATTAAATGATACATATTAGTACAAATACTTGTAGTGTGTAAACATTCAGTATGTGAACAAACATACATATCTATTTACATTGAATTCCTTTAGTTGTACATTGTTTTTGCATATTCTTTCTCAAGCTAAGCATTAAAATACAGGTAGTAGCAAGTGTATCTTTTGTTTTACCCTGTGATTTGACTTAATTCAGTTTGAATTCATTTACTGTGTTCAAGAAAAGAAAACCTATAATACTTGTTTCTTTCCTTGAACACAATAAATCAGTGTGTCCACATGAATCAATATCTTCATCCTAATTAATTGCTTTGACACCTCTTTCATGCCATCTCAGTCTTACCATGGGAATCATGCGGCAGGAGCGGATGCAGTCATTGATGCCAATCATGCGCTGGTTGTCGGAGTACTCCCCCCGGCGGAGGAAGTACTGGTGGCCCAGATATTGGGGTCTCTCATACACCATGAAGCAGCCGCTCTCCACCCGGATGGAGTTGCAGCGGTTGAAGTATGGGTGCAGGTCAGCACAGTCGCTCATGCACTCATGGTGCCGACCCTGGAAATTTCTGTCCTCGTAGAATATGATCTGCAAACGTTTGTCGAAGCGCTGATTAATTATCACTGTTAAAAACACCTAAAGGTTATAACATGTTTTCAATCTGTATTTTCAGTAACAACACATAATAAGCTTACCTTTCCCATTGTTACATTTAGTGGGGGCCAGACTGGCGCTCAATAGACGCTCTCCGTGCCGCTGTCCTTTTATATAAAGTAGCTGTGTGATGGCACAGCATAAAGTATTGTCATCCAAATAGGTTTTATAACACAAATCTGGTTATGTATAGCGACGCACCGCAGTGTGATGATGAGTTATTGTTGTCCAGTTTTCACATGTTCATCAAAACAACACAGTGCGCTAGTGACCCAGGGGTCACCGCTCACAGTATCAGCAAAACAACAAGCGTTATTTGTGTCCTTTTCATTCAAAAAGGTTCCTAATGTTAAATGACAGAGACGGAACCAGCCTTTTTTCGATTCCTAAGCACAACCCCCCCTCTTACCACCATGTATGAGTATATCAACTACACAAAAAAACTTAAGTAGCTGCAAATTACTGCCATATTCTTTCAGAGAAAACCCCACAAAATACATAAAATGAATCAAATAATGACAATTTTGCATGACATTTCCTCGTCTGGGGACACCTGGTGGCTGCTTATGCTTCAATGTTTTTAAATTTGTCCAATAATTTCAAACAAAATACCTGCAAAACGAATTGATATCCCAGCAGCCTCATTGTGGCTAGTGATAATTAGCCAAAATTAGCATGCTAACATGCTAAACTAAGATGTCGAACATGCTAGACATTATATCTATATTAATTAACATTAAAGGTGATAAACGCGAGATTAGGAGGATTTCAATTGCCTCCGCACGGCTCTCAACGTGGCAGCAGCTGAGCCGGCGGCACCTAGCTAACGGTGCTATCAGCACTAACAGTGAAAACAACCAATCAGCTGTAACTGCTGTATGAGAGCATTGCAGAGAGGCCGTGAGCTAGCCAGTGGGGCATGCTCACGTGCACAAACATGCACTGAAAGCACACAGTCGGCCCTGCTATGTCAACAAAGCATGGAGAAGCACGGATTACAACACACACACAGAGGGAGAGGGACTTCATTCTCTGCTCAGGTAGACATTACGCCTCTTTACATAGCAAAGTTGTTTGCTGCTGTATTAATGCTCTGAATATTGTATAGAGCATGTTTAACATCAGCATGTTAGCATTGAGAGCTGCTAACATAGACTTTTAGTGTTATTAGCATGTGTCGGAGTCTTCACAGGCTAATTTGTCTTTGAAATGATTTGTCCTTTAGCAATATATATTGTGCATTTTTATGGAGACATGTACACAAACATTCAATTAGAAAGAGTTAACACAGTATTGCCGGTACTTTCTGCTTGGTCATGCGACATTTTTACAGGACAGAAGCATAAGAATCTGTAGATCAATATACCATAAAATCAGTGTGTATGAGTGTGCAATCAGCATGTTACATATATCATAGTTTATTTGCTTGTATGTCAGCTCAATCTTGGATTGAGACCAAATCACAGCTTAAATTGTGCACTTATTTTGTTGGGTATATCTATTTCAAATGAAAATTTGTCCTGATTGTGTGGTCCTAACAGTTATGATACAACATATAGTAGCAGGAAACATGTACTTTAGATGGACACTACACCTCATTTTTTTATATTTACTAGCAAGCTGAGAGACTGAAGTGGTGCAGGTTGCTTCCTCTGCACTAAATGTGCACTTGACTTGACAAAGGCCCTTGAATCATTCAATGTTTCTGGGCCCTAATTGAGTTTTTTTTTTAAGGGCCGCAGAATCTATTAACGATGACACAAGAAATTGAGAGGTTTTGTATAAAATCAGTAAAGAAAGGTTACTTTCAAACTTTCTGAACACTAACTCTATGGTAAAGCAGATTTTGTAAACTCAAACTCCTATTAAAATATGAGAAGTAACTCTAAACAGTATAAAGGTCATCATGTATATACAGCTGACACAGAGACACACTGCTGTTTTATAAACCTCAATCTGAGGTCACGAGATTCAATCTCTTGTTATTCTAATGAGCAGGCATTTCGCTGCTTTTGCCAACCTGCCAAGGTCTTGATCCCATTCATACAGATAAAAAAAGCCTGATTCATCAATGCCTAGACTAGAGCACATCTAGACCGGCACATTATTGACCCCCCCACTCTTGTTATACCATAGGATGCCCACATAAATACATTTGGTAATGTTTAGCGTCTCAAAGGGTTAAACTTTAGCCTATACACTTATATATTTGCATCCCAAGATGGTAAACCATGGCAGAGCATGGTGACGTAACAACACTGCAGACAATATTTGGCTTAGGGTGTTTCCTGAAGAGATGCTATCAAGTTGCATTATGGGAAATGTAGTATTAAGCATTTCGACCCCTGCTGGTTTGATTTGGACCTTTCATTTTTAAAATCTATCTCTTGTGAGTCTCCCGTCTTTATGGAAATTCAATAAATCATTTGAGAATCTCCTTTAAAAAATATCTAATTACTTAATTAGATATTGTACCCCTCATATCACTGGTTTTGCACGTTTAGCCCATTTTATTTCAAATCACATAGTAACCATTGTTCAAAACATGTTATAGTTTTATTTCCATTCAAGAACTGGAAACACACTGAACTAAAATAATGTTAAAACAAAACAACTGATTGGTGGTCAAGTTATATTCAGTATTACAGATTTAAATAAGGAGTGCACATATCTCTTTAAGAAAATGTAAACAAATATGTTTTAGATTAGGTTATTTGTTGGTACAATTCGCCATCTGCTTTCAATAGCAGACAAAACCTGAGTTTGATCCCAAGACAAAATAGTTGAAGAGGTGAAAATATAATAAAACAAATAGCAATGTCATAAAAAGCACACTGAAAGATTAAAGTCTACATTTTACCCAAATTATAAGCACAAATACTTCAAACGTAACAAATAGGACAGGTGAATTAAAGCGTTAGGATTGAGTAGTTTTCCAATAAAATATCTATAATAAAATGGATATGTATCATTCAAATGTAATATAATCTATATTTCATTTCAAGGCAGGCTTGTTAAATGTCCGCAAACATTTAAACTCTATGAACTTTTATAACACTAGAAAAGTAACTACTAAACTAATTTACTCTGATAAATGATGTGGAACACAACCTTTGAGAGAATTTTCCAATCAGTTGTCCAACAAGTTATTGAATTACGTATTTCTATTATTACTTGTAGCCTAGGAGGCGCGGTTTAACACGATGACAGATCACTTCCAGGTCAAATCCAGTGGATTTTACAAGTGAAAAATACTGCAAAATCTGGGTAAGCAGATTTGAAACCAGGGTGCAAACGAAGCCCAACTGGTCGCTCAAATATAGAGACGCAATAAATAGTTTAGTTTTAAGCAAACTTCTCTCTCCATGTATATTTCCAAATATAAAATTATGATTCCAGATATACAAAATTGCTTCGTAACCGGTACACTTTCATGGATGAATTGTGCTGTCAAAAACTAAATATGCACTTTGACATGCTCCTACCAATCAGTCTGTTTTATTGCTGTACCGTTTCAACAATACAGCTGACTATTGCTGGTTCAAACTGATAAAGGCCTCAGTCCAGTAGCAATACTGCAGACACATTTCTTCACATCATCAGACTGACAAACGGTAGAAAATACTGTTTATGTGGATCAGAGGATCTTGAACGCTAACCTAACACTGATAAAGCTGAGCAGAAGTGACAAGATAAGATGCAGCCGCTCATTCAGAGCATCCAAATACTGTTTGGATTGACTCATCATCTCAGCGAGCCTCAAACAGCTATACGGATATAAAACCAACAGTGTAGCCTTCTTGATATCTTTACAGATAAATGTGATCACTGATCCCCGGCGGATGTGCAGCATTGCTTCTCTGTACAGTAAGATAAAAAGAGAAAGAAAGAAAAAAATGGATATTCTCAGCTACATCGCGGTGTCAGTGTGCATCTTTGTGTTTGCAACAATGCAAACACAAAGAAAGTAGTTTACAAGAAGGGTTCAAGTCAAATTGGAAAGATGGTAGAGCTGAGCTTGAACCGACTGTTCACATATTTTTAGTTTGTGATTTATTAAAAGAAATAATCCGGTTTTAAAGGTTTTTGTAAGATTTTAAAACTAAATTGAGTTTTATAAAATACAATCTGATAAACAAAAGAATTCTAGTTTGAAATGTTGGTGGCAAAATGCACTTACAGAAATACATCAGAAGAACTTAGACATTTGTTGTGATCCAATAATATGAAACCTGTAAATATGAATGTTCAGATTTCAAGATTAATTGTTATGTTATTATTACAGCTACTGCAGTAAGTGATTTACTGTAAAAACTCATGTATCATTGCTAAGTTTATGTGTTAATTGAGGAGAAATTAATTGTAAACACTGTTATGTACAGTATGCAATGTGAGCCACTGTGACGTAGAGTAAACTACAATCATCCAACTGTATTAAACCATCAACACAGAAACAGATCTGCGAGTCTACAAGGTGAGAGCTTACCTTGAGTTGGTGAGAACAGACACAATCTCAGCAAAAGAGGTGTTGAAATCACATGTCATGAAACACACTGCATTATGTTGGCACAGGTTAAAGAGTTGATGGATTATATGTGTTGAGACGGAAGAGGAACTAAACTGGCACGAGAGGTTGTGGTGCTGTGTGTGGGTTTTTTGCCCCTGACAAGGAGTCAGTGGGTTTAGCCTACATGAGAGGTTGGTGAGTGTGGAGCACGGAGACGTCTGGAGGCTCTGCTGCTTCTGGCAGGTAGTGGTAGTCCTTGTGGTGGATGTATTGGCGGTGCTTTGGCTTCAGATGGGCCCGCGAGTGTGGAAATATCTGATTCAGTAGAGAAAAGAGATGACATTAAGACTCAGTGAAGGCTGCAGAAATGGAGAGAAATACATTTGTCTGGTTATAAAAAAGGTCTTTTACCTTCCCAGCGTCATGTTGCAGAAAAACGGGTGCCATTCCTTCAGTTCTCGGAGGATACAGCGGGTAAACCTGCTGCACCAGAGGATCTGCAAACTGCAAATGTATGAAAACACACAAAGTGAGCTCCAGTTCAGAATCAGTAGAATCACAGTGAAACTTTTCTTATTCATGTGAGGACTATTAGACATCCAAAAATGCATAACAGGAAGTTTGATGGTTAGAAAATGAAAAAAAATACATTTTCTAGCTCTTAAATCATACAGATGATACAACATAACATTTAAATATAAACCCAATATATGTCTCTGCACCAAAAAACAGCAAATCCTTTACCAAAGAATTACTCGTGGGAGCAGATTCACCAGACTCCACTGACAAAAACAGTAATTTTACCATGTAGAAAGAGGGGGTTGCTGGTCTACTGCTGCATCAATCGGTTAGTTTGTTTGTGTCAATGTGTGACTCTTGTTAGTTTGGATTCATCAAAGTCTCACAATAACACAAAATATCCGATTGAGGCAGCGGTAGACCAGCAACTCCTGTGTTCTGCGTTGTAAAATTACTGTTTTTGTCAAAGGAAGTCTGGTGGTTTTGAAGAGAGCATAGACAATGTCTTCAGTTCCAAGTGCCGACCGTCATCTACTGTAGGTAATACACTGACTATGGATAAGTACCTCATACAACCCCACTTCAAAACATCCAAACTATCCCTTCAAACTGGTGAATCTGTACCTCTGGTGTGGTATCCTCCATGACAGGCAGAGGAAGCTGGACAGGGCCTCCATCAGCAGGCTGGTACAGATATTCTGACTGCTGGGAGTACACGACTGGACTGGAGGGCATCGGCGTCTGGACAACAAAACATTCCCAACAGCTGAACAATTGGTCAAATTCTCTTGAACTAAAAAACAAAGGAATGGCGTTATTTTGCCTACCTGGATGACATTCCACTGATACTGGTTTGGGGCACACTGGAGAGAGGGTGAAGAAGAAAGACTGTTAAATACAGTTCAAACCCCTGCTGTAGTTGTTAAATGGTGACATTGGTGAGAAGTCAGTGGATCACTAAAAAGCAGAGCTGACCTGGTGGTGGTGATAGGCTGGTTGCTGGTAGATAGGCTGATGGGATCGAGGATGCATCACTGGAGGAGCAGGCTGCAAGAGAATAAACACATAAATCATAAATCAGCACATTTTTAAATACCCAAGACTTTAGTTTGAATGAGTGATTGCTATTTAAGTCAAGTGTTAGGTCAGGTAAGTGTGGTATATCAATGAGAACTGACAGGCCAGTGGTGGGCAGGAGGGCTCATGTTGGAGCGGTGGAAGTAGGCCACTCCGTTGTGGTAGGTGTACGGATTGCCTGCCGACGTGGTCAGGTGCAGGGTCCCGCAGGACATTGGCAGAGGCATGGCAGAGTCAGGGAAGGTCATAGGGGCACCTTTAGCTGGGAAAAGAAGGAAACAGTAAACTTACTGGACATTTCAAAACCCATCAAAAACGAATTAGTCACTTTGTGGGCCAGTAACAAGTTTAAAGGAGCCAGCACATTTGAAATTGTGGGTGAATTTTGTTATCAAACTGGTGAACTACAGCTGCAATGCTGAGTGGAAAGTGATACACTGAAGCTTGGCAGTGCCACTGTGTGATCAGGAGAATGTCTACTGTAGTATCACGAGGGACTTAAAACAGTTGACTTCCTATTACCTGAAGCGTGGTGCTTGCGGACAGCCTGGCCAATGCTGAGCCTCTTGTCTTTGAAACAGATTCCATTTGTCTTTAATATAGTAGTTGGGGGGAAAAAACATCACATTAAACAATACATTTTGCTAGATAAACTACATTACAAGTACCTTAACTTTTGTTCTAAGATATTTTAAAGGCCTGTTTTACTTACATTGTGAAGGACTTTCAGTGCGTCATCTTTAGTCTCAAATGTAACAAAGCCATATCTGTTCAAAGAGACAGAATCAAGACAAACGATGTTGTAACCGACTGACAGTAAATCTGTGAATAAAAAGGATAGAGAGTCTTGGCTGCCTGCGTTACTATTCAGTCGCCAACTGTATATGATGACATTAACTCACCCCTTTGACATTCCTGAGCAATCTATCACAATCTTCACCTCCTTTACTGCACCATGTTGAGAGAAGATATGCCGCAGGTCGCTCTCGTTAACCTTCATAAAACACACACACATTTTTGACTGTTATTTTTTGCATTTTATGCCTTTATTAGCCGGTAGACCGCTAACAGGAAAGGAGAGGAGAAAGAGAGAGATGGGGAATGAAACAGCACATTGGTATATATTCTTTTGGATTACTAAAATGTAAAGACTGTATCTGCAGAATGGAGAGTTGTATGATTGGTCCAAAAGCTATAAATGGAGTAATCTGGAGTTACTGAGTAACAGTAGGCCTCCTATAACTTATGTTCATTCTCATCTCACTATCTCATCCTGACCTTTGCTTATTTATGTGCTTTGCTGCTCTCTAGTGTCTACCCATCTATAATAAGACACACAAGACTACAGCTGCAATGATTAATCAATAATAAATTAATCTCCTAACCCTTTTTTTAAGAAGAAAAAGTCTAAATTCTCCAATTCCAGCTTCTTAACTGTGAATATGTTCTGGTTTCTTTACTCCTCTATGACAGTAAACTGAATATCTTTCAGTTGTGGACAAAACGAGACATTTGAGGACGTCATCTTTGGCTTTAGGAAACACTGATCTGCATTTTTTCACCATTTTCTGACATTTTATAGACCAACGACTAATTGAGAAAACAATCGACAATGAAAATATTCGTTAGTTACAGCCCTACACAAGACCAAACATGCCAGTCACTCTGTAAATTTGCAGCCCTCACCTTGCAGTCAATTCCCCCGACAAAAATCCGATTGGGGATAACAGTGCCGGGGCGGGATGTGTGGTGGTTCAGGCTGTCATCGTGGTTTTCTGGATGTAACACATCAGGGGTGGAGGAGCTGCCGCCCGTCTGGGAAGGACAGTGGGATGTGAACTTGAAATGAGAAAAGAAAATGACAAGGCATTCAGAGTCAGTAAGAAACAACATAGGTATCACCTTCTAGGACAGCATGTAGGGACTATACTGTGTGATGTGGGGTGAAGTTCTTTCCCACCAGGACGTAGCCCAGTACTAGGATTTTAGTATGTGAGGGGTACTAAATCCCATTTGATGTACACAAGAAGAGTTTTTACTATTTATTACTCAATACAAAATCGCCAGCATCATCCATTCCTACCAGACAACACTTAATCACTCATTGAAGTCCAACATACAAAACTAATAAACAGTAAGTCCTTGAGTCTTTGTAGTCAGACTAGGTCAGGGGTCAGCAACCTGCAGCTATGGAGCCACATGTGGCTCTTTAGCCCCTCTCCAGTGGCTCCCTGTGGATTTATAAAAATGGAAATGAATAACTGTTTTTTGTTTACCTTTTCATTTTTATTTATCATTATTGTAGGTCTATGGTACGACGGTGCGACGGAGTATTAGGGCCACATTGAGGAAAATGAATAAATCTGAGATTTAGAGAATAAAATCATAACATAAAGTAGTAATTTTACGTATTTTCTTTTTTCTCGTAAAGTTATGACTTTATACTCGTAATATTACGACTTTTTTTCTCGTAAAGTTGAGACTTTCTTGTAATATTACAACTTTTTTTCTCATAAAGTTATGACTTTATTCTCGTAATATTACAACTTTATTCTGTAAATCTCAGATGTTTTTTCCCTCAATATGGCCCTAATACTCCGTAGTACATTGTCTCTTTGGCCCTCACTGCATTAGATTTATATACTATATACTTAGACTATAAACTGTGTTCTTTTCACTTGAGATGTCCATTCATTCATTCATTCATAAATGTATCTTTTGTTCCCATTGGCTAGCAGGCTACTCTGAGAAAACTCACTTTTGTAGCTTATTAGCAAGCTAGCTCTGACATAAACAATGATATTAAAGTATTTTACAGCCAAAAAGCTCCACTGTTTAACCAACAAGTATCCCTCTTTAGTTAGTTTGCTACTTTCCTAATGTTATCTAGCTAGCATAGTGAACATTAGCAAGTTATGCTAGCATTGTCTCCCTTGGTTACCTAATTAGCATAACATTGTTATGCTAGCTAGCTAGCTATTAGCCAGCCATGTGGTGACGTTAAGGTGCAGACTTTGTCAGTTTACTCACCTCGTTTTGGTTCTCCACTTCCATACTTGCTAACACATTCATATGGTTAACTTCCCACAGATGTTTGCTTTCTATCAGGAGCAATTAAATGTTTAACCGGGGGTGAAAACAACATTTAAATCCAACATTTCCACACACTGTGCCGCTCAATTCTGCCCTTGATGTTCTTCGCTGGTTACGTAAAGATGTTACGTCGGTACGTAAACGTGACGTCAGTGCGCAAGCCTAATAGATGTAACTCACACTCTGCCTTTTATTTACTCCTCTACTTCATGGTTTTTTTTTACATTTATCCTTTGATATTACAATATATTGTTATTAATTGTTTTTTATTTGTTTGTTTGTTTTATTGACACAACAAACAAATTACAAAAAATTAATTACTTCTTTATTGTTTTCTTCAATTTACATGCATGTTCTTTTTAAATGTATATATATTTGAATTTGCTTAATG